>WYDF02300663.1:0-29135 GCA_009867245.2 Adranes taylori
ATGTATATATAGTAGGACTTCGATTATCCGAAAAACATAGGACCGGGGATAGTTCGGATAACCGAAAATTTAGATAATCGAACATTTGAAAAATTATACAAGATGTGTTAAGTAGGTTACACTAAATGCATCATATATTACTATGTATAATCATAAATAAATGTATGTACATATGTACTATGTATATACGTACATAGGAGTAATATTTTTATTTATAATACAATCTTCATTTGTGTTGCAGTGATTTGGAGCTGACATATTGATCAGCTCCAAAATAAAAGACAGTATTCCAGTATTCCAAAGATATTTTCTTTATTTTTTACAATAGGAACATAACAGCACTATTTGATTTCGAGACTATATCGTGTCCTTACTAAAGTGGATTTTAATTTAGAACTTTTGTAATAGTCGCATTCTAAACAATTTTATGTGATGATACCAAGTAATGTTGAACCATTTTAATATGTAGGTAGAATAATATTAAGAAACACTTTTTGGAGCAATGAATAAATATTTTTTGTCATAATCAAATTGATTTATGACAAAAAATATTTATTCAGTTATTTGTTTTTGAATTAATTATTTGTTTAATTAATTCAGTATTATACAATTGTTTGTTTTTGATTATCAACGTGTTCATTTTATTAGGTACGACTCTTTGAATTAAATATTTTCTCTCTTACAAATGCTCCTTAGATAATAACCAAAGGGTGAAGTAGAAGTCCGGGTTTCCTTTCGCAAGAACTTTGATACTGAGCAATTCTTGCACATTCTTGGCATTATAGGCTGGTGCACTATCTTGCTCAAAGATCAAATGTCTTCCATTTGCGATTTGCTTCATCCACAGGACAACTACTTCCCTCAAAAGTCTAGGTAAACGACGGCAATGACCTCCAAACCTTGTGGGAAAAAATGTGGAATCATGATATTTGCTTCATTGGTGACAACATCCAACACCGTTACTATAACAGGAAATTTTGTTTTCATGATTATTGGGACTTCATTTGAAATATTAGGATTTTCCAAGCATTTCCGTCTTTGGGGATTTTTCAGTTTTGTTAGTAATTTCTTTGCTCTCTCAAAGCGTCTTTTCTATTCCTGCTGCCACATAAACTGACCTCTTCTTAGAACATGCCACTTTCTTGGAACTTCATTGGATTCTATGTACGATACCTAGACTTGTGGGATCCTTACGTACCTATTCTTTTTCCTTGTTGGTGTGGCAAAATCAGTATCAGCATCATACACCTTCTTCATATTGTAAACCCTACGTAAAGAGATGTTATTGAACTCCGCAAATTTCCCTGCGAGCAGTCCAGAAATTATGTCTGCTTTAATATTGTATTCATTTGACATGACGGTTACTACTGTAATTTAATACTTTATTCTTAAAGTAATAATATTAACAATTAAGCATTTACGTTTTTATATAAAATTTATGCAAAAGTATACTTGTATGTAAATGTGAAAACAATACTGATCTCTCCACTAATTCTAGGAAGCGATCAAATTATATACTTTAGTAAAACGTTCCAATGCTTTCATGTGTGATATCTCTGGTTTCCAATCAAAATATATTCCAGAAAACTTCTATATGTAAATGTAAGTATTTACTATTAGTGGCATGAATAATTTAACAATTTTCGCGAGGGTCAAAAAGCGATAACTGCTTTGGGTGTTATGCTCGTTATCATAAATTATATACGTATATATTTCAAAACACGCAAAGACTAAAATTACTTGCAACAGAAACTGGAAATGTGATATGGAAATATCATATTTCTATGGAAGTATCATATTTCCATGCCACGAAAATATGGGTGGAAACAATGCTGTTCATATTTTCAAGAAGTCCCATAAATAATAAGACTTTATCAAAAGGTAAAGTATTTTTAATTGCAATTTCAGAATTTTTATTTGAATATTTTTCTCAAAAAATTTTTTTTTCTTTGGCCGTGGCAATTCATAAATGGATAGAAAACCTGCAAGAGGACCTCAACAATGAAATCGGCCGCATCGAGGCATGAATGAGCTCTTTTCATCAATAAATGGGGACAATACGTATAACGGGAGAAAGAAAAGTGCCTTCGTAGATATAAGGGTGCTGGAGCACCAGTTGCCAGAATTTGAGGTTGACGTCATACAATTATAGAAGAAAACTACCTTACACCATCCTTGAGTTCACGGTCCTCTACGCAAAACCACCCTGAGCTCAGGCATTACAAACAGCGAGCTGTGAAGGACTATTAGAAAGAATGTAACGCACAAGCCTGTTGGACATCTGGTACGCTTATTGGGCAATCTCCCTTGGGGCATTAAATGTATTGCACTCATCGTTCCAATCAAACTACTTGACGCAGAAAGAGTAAGGTCTTACATGCGTAGGACATCGCCCTGGTAGAAACGCCCGGAGTTTCTACGTATTTACGCAGAAGCTATCTGGCCACAGTAATGTTGATATATACCTGCACCTGAGCCAAACGACTATGCAAGTACTGTATGTCTGATTGTAGTGACAGTGAGGTGCACACTATATTCAGCTACAATAGAAAGGCATATCCCAGAGGCGCGAATGGGTGTAGACCTCGACACAGACAACTATTTGGTCACAGTCAGACTAACTTCAAAAGCCTTCAGAGGATGGGATTACGAAGAGAAGCATGAAACCCGCACCGTAAGGAGGGCAATAGATCTCGATGTTAAGTACAACGTTGAGTAGGGTGTTAAGTGGATCGCACCTGCCTTAAGCACAGACAAACCAGACATAACCCAAAACTGATCATCTGAGTAGTTGATGTAGGTGACTTTTCTCCCGGCAAAATAGGTATTAGGGTATGTTAGGTTAAATAATTTTCTTAGCTTTTATCCACTCGAAAAGGGTTTTATTTTGATATTAGTTACTCCTAATTCAAGAGTAAGTAATCAAGAATAGCCAATCAACCAAAAGTAACCAATCCGATGCGAAATTCGGACGCTAGACATGATTCCAACGTTTTTACCCCGACCAAAAATGACCTTTTCATTTTATTTCAAGGCTAAACTCTTGTTTCCAGCAGTAAAGATAATTTAGTTATTAGGTTTTCACAATAGATAAGTATAAAGTAGTTTATTTGAAAAGTCCGGAGAATGAAACGGACAATTTGAATGGCTATTTTAATGTGCAAAAGAGATGAAGCAAATGTATGAAAGAATAAGGTGGTCTATGGAAAGATTGTTTGAGAAAATGTGTGATGTAGACAAAACTGCAACTGAAGTTGAGATAATATTGAATAATGATATTGAGGTGCAGGAAAGATTAAAAAAGTTGAGCAATGGGAGGTATAATAGGAAATACATCATGCGAAGGGAATGCCGGAATATATGAGCTGAGGAGCTGAGGAAAGTTGGAAGCATTGGTTGAATGCATGTACGGCAATGATTTTGAGTCAATAAGTAATGTACTTGGCAAGAAATGTAGGACTGTATGTGGGAAGGTGAATAAAAGGTATAAGGATAATGGAAATAATTATTCAGGAGAGATGGAAGAAGGGAATAGCATTAAGGAGACGAAACAGAGGAAAAGATTGCCTATTCCTTCAAAGAGAGAAGGGAGGAATGTAAGGGTGTGCATGAGGCGGAGTAAACGGTACAGCAATAATGAAAGGGAGTGTTGAGAAAGAAAGAGGGATGGGAGAGAAAAGGGAATAAACAGAGTTAAAAAATAAGAAAGATTCCTTATTCCTTCTAGGCGGGGAGAAAAAGAAAACGGGCGAGAGGATAAGATACTGAGAAATTGGTTACGTGTATTATATTTAGTTTTAATATGTATAATACGAGAGTGGTTTGAAATAAGTCTAACCTTCGATAGATGGCGTTACGTGACAACGAACCCCATATTGGTTTTGACATCTGCTATCCAACATATGACGCCTGTCAAAATTTGAAGCTAAATAACAACTACATTCGCAAGTAAGCAACGTTTGTGTTTTGTGACAAATAAGTCAAATATCGTTCAGTGATTAAGTTCCTTCACAAGATAGGTCGCATGAGTGTTTCTGATAATGACAACCCAGGGCCTTCAAATATCGTCACTATACCAGAAATCGTCTACAAAATTCATGATATGATTATGGTAATCTGTAGAATCAAAATACGTGAGCTAGCAGAGGCTGCAAACAAATCAAGTGAGCGTATATACGCCATCATACCCAATCATTTGGATATGAAAAAGCTATCCGCGCGATCGATGCCGCGTTTATTTATTAACGCACGTGTGATGGATTCGGAGAAGCTTTTGGTGAAGATAAAACGTGATCCGAAGATAAAACATTTTTTTATCGATAAGTCACTGTTGCTGAAAAGTGAGTCCATTACTAGACGCCGGAGATGAAGAAACTACCAAAGCAGTGGAAAAAAAGCGGCAAAGACCCGATCGGCCGGTAAGATTACGGCGACTGCTTTTGGGGATGCGAAAAGCATTATTCTTATTGATTACTTGGAAAAGGGTAAAACCATAATAGGCGTTTACTGCACAACATTATTGAACCGTTTCGATGCCGAATTGAAGAAAAACGCCCTGTTTCGGTTCCCAAAAAGTTCTCTCCCATCATGCCAACGCACCCGCTCACATAGCGGCCATCGTGCAGGCAAAATTGAACCAATTAGGCTACAAATTAATCGACCACCCAGGGCCTTCAAATATCGTCACTATACCAGAAATCGTATACAAAATTCATGATATTATGATTATGGTAAGCTGTAGAATAAAAATACGTGAGCTAGTAGAGACTGCAAACAAATCAATTGAGCGTGTACACGACATAATACCCAATCATTTGGATATGAAAAAGCGATCCGCGCGATGGATGCCGCGTTTACTCATTATCGACCAAAAACCCGCACATGTGATGGATTCGGAGAAGCTTTTGGCGAAGATAAAACGTAATCCGTAGATAAAACATTCTTTTTATAGATACGTCACTGTTGCTGAAAAGTGGGTCCATTACTACACGCCGGAGACAAAGGAACTGCCAAAGCAGTGGAAAAAAAGCGGCAAAGGCCCGATCGGTCGGTAAGGTTACGGCGACTACTTTTTGGGTTCCGAAAATCATTATTATTATTGAATACTTGGAAACGGATAAAACCATAACAGGCGTTTACTGCGCGACATTATTGAACCGTTTCGATGCCGAATTGAAGAAAAATGCCCTGATTTGGGTCGCAAAAAGTTCTCTCCCATCATGACAACGCACCCGCTCACAGAGCTGCCGTCGTGCAGGCAAAATTGAACCAATTAGGCTACAAATTAATCGACCAACCACCGTATTGATCAGATCTAGCCCATTGTGACTTCTTCTTGTTCTCAACCCCAAAAAATTGCTCGAATTCTCGAAACGATGAAGTGAAGTGACCGAAACTTCCCACTATTTTGAAAAGCTCGAGGAAAATGACTTTCCGGAAGGGATGAAGAAGTTGAAAAGTCGTCTTGAAAAGTGTATTGCCATAAAAGGGGACTATGTTGAAATATAAATTATAAAAAAAACAAAAATCGTGCATTTTTTTACTGAGCCTAGATTTCCGTCAAACCACCCTCGTAGATGTATAAATTATGTCAATAAAAGTTATTTGATTGATTACATGTCTGCTATGACTGACCATTTGTATCATCTCTGGAACCCACACGGAAAATGCGATTAACATAAAAAGTAATACACAAGAGTTATTAAGCATGAAACTAGAGCTATAAAGTTTGAAACAATCCAGAACTAATATCCACTTGTCATAAATCTCACCAGTTAAAGGCGCAATCTGTTAATAAATCACTTAGCTTTTAACAACAAACCAAAGCTGCACATATATGAAAGGTAGTTTTAAAGAATTCTACACAACTATTTGTTTGCCAGAAGTGTTCACAGAATTAAGAAAAGGAAACTTTTAAGGGCAAATCAATCTCCACGAACAGACCTAACGTAATGTTAGCTCAAGCTAATTAGTGCAAACAACTAACTGTTTGAGCACTAAAAATTGTCGAACTTATAAGTCATCCATAGTATTGTTCTCACTTGGCCCCTAACGATTTTCCATAGTCCCATATGTGAAAAACAAATTATCTACGTAGACAATTATATTCAACATCAGAACAAGCAGTTGACGCATTTAAAAATCATCTGTGGAAAATACTATTCGCTACAGAAACACTTCTAAGAAGATTAGTTGTACCCTATGCGATGATCATTATGAAGAATGTAAGAAACACGTTTCCAATAGACAAGAGTCTAGCCATCAAATTTAATGAGATGCTCGTATTCGATTGTTGTACAAGAATAGAAGCTCGAATCTGTATTGCAATCATTGTATCTCAATGGTTGTTTACTTTTAATATGTAAGATTACTTAAAGGTTGGAGTTAAAGTAGTGATTCGTTTGTTCCTAATTTAATTTTTTTATCTGGAACACTAAGTGCATTTCAGCAACGAAGTAAAATATCTGGGAAGTAGGCAATAGCAGACGTCAGGCAGTAGTAGAAGTAAACTACTTTACACCATCGTTTAGTTTATTGCCCTCAACGCAGAACCACCCTGTGCAGATACATTACAAACAACGAGGTTTGCAGGACTATTAGAAGAAACGCAACGCTCAAGTCCGCTAAACCGTATCTGATGCCCAGCATCAGGTACGCAGTTTCACTTGAAGCATTAAATGTATTGCACTCATAGTTCCAATCAAAATCCTTGCTGTAGAAAGAATAAGGTCTTATATGCTTAGGACAGGCAAAAACGCCCGGAGTTTCTAACCAGATGGGAAGCAGAATATGGTACCCTGCGTCAGAAGCTGGAAGCTGGCCTTAACTATTTACGCAAAACCTATCCGGCCACAGTAACCTTGGTGTATATCTACACTACATAGAAAACAGACCAATTGATTAGGCGATTACTGTGAGTCTGATTGTAGTTACAGTAAGGTGCACACTATATTCGACTGCAAAAGCTGAATGAAGGAGAGCCTACAGAGGATGGGAGTACGAAGTGAAGCATGAAACGCCCACTATAAGGAGGACAAACAGATCAATGTTAAGTAGGCCGTTTAGTAGGATGTCATGTGGGTCAAATTTTTTCAAACCCCACTTAACCACAAAACTGATCACATGTGTAGTTGATTTAGGCGATTGTTCTCCCGGCAAAAAAAGGTTTTGGGGTAATTTTGTTAGTTTTTATCTAATTTGAAAGATTTTGAATTGTATTTATTATGACTATTTATTTTGATATTGGTTATTCTTAATACAAGAGTAATACAATCAGTAACTAATCTTAATACAAGAGTAACTAAAAGTAGCCAAACAACTAAAAGTGACCAATCTGATGAAAAGTCTTGACGCTACAGATGATTCCGATTTTTTTATCGCGACCAAGTACGAACTTCTGCTTTAATTTCAGTGCTAAACTCTTGTTTCCAACAGTAAAGATAATTTGGTTATTAGTTTTTCGCAATAGATAAGTGGTAACACGCGTTTGTGTTCAGATCAAAGTAACTTTTAGTCTCTTATGTAACTTATAGCTAACTTAGTGCTATCCAGACAATTTATTCAATTGGTTGGCTAGAAGAAAAAAAAAAGGCGAACCCAAAATCTGAACACTCGCTGTAAATGTAATATTTTTGTTTAAAAAATTATATTTCAGTTCAGAATATTCCAAACTTCCAACTATATAATTAAAACAAATGATGTATGTATTAAAATTGAATATTTGCTGCATTAAGCGTCCTCTATGTTGAAAAATTGAAACCAATAGAGAAATCAATATTAGTGTTACAGTTTTCTGTATTTGGATATAGAAATCGTGTGTTGTATAGAAATTCATGATGTTCTACAATGTCAAGGTCAGTACAAATACGTGACGCTTGATCAATAACTATTCAATTTGTTCTTTTTAGATAGATTCCTGCATTAACAACTTAGTCTTATTTGTATAATTGTAACGTCCTTGAATCCATAATTCAAATAACAAGTAATCGAATAAATGAATGAATATTAGAAACTTTCTTTGTGAAATATATAGAGTGTTTCTACAATCAAACAATTTGCAGAAAGTATAATTAAATTTTAATATATTTTTACTGCAACTATATTATTAGATGCACAAAAAAATTATATATAAATTATTATTATTGCGTCCAGTATAATGTCGCGATCCAAAAAAAATGTTTAGATTTAAAGGTTTTTTACAAGCAGATAAAATCGCGAATTAAGCTTTTGAGTTCAAAATATTTTTTTTAATAGAATAAAAAACAAACATTTTCCGAAATGTGCAAGGGGAAAAATAGCTACATTTAAAAGTACGCGTAAAGTACGCGGAACTACAATTGACATCTGCTGTAAGAAAATCCTTTCCTTTATTTAGAGAAACAACTTTAAAACTACATTACAAATCAAAAAAAACTTTATTTACATTTGCAATCGTTGACAAATAGTTCTAATGGTGAATGCTTCGGTTCGCAATGTAAGTTTACCCTAAGCTATTACGCTATGTACAAATAGATTGTTTATTTGTACAAAAAAAACAATACCTATGAAAATACAGTAAACATAGAGCTTTAAAAAAATCTGGTGACAGGTAAAAAGATGATAAGAAATTAATATAAGTGAATAGTTTTTGATGAGGAATGATACGCACTGACGCCACTTACATTGGCCCAATTTTTATATGCAAAACACAATAATATTTGAAATTTGATGAAGGTTTAAATTTCAAAAATTCTCAAATAATTGACATTCGAAACGATACGTCAAAACAATACGCGGATATTAAGGTTAACAATAATTCTAGCTAATTATAAGCGTTGTCTAACAAGAGTGCGTTTTTTTGGGTTTAGTCTCAATTTATTCAAATAATTAACATTTCACTACAAACCGTAAATAAATTTTATTTGCAAAAATTAAAAATAAATAAATTAAAACTATAAAAACAAATACTATCCAGAGATGCTAAAATGCAGATATTAAGCTTACTACCAAATTCTAGCTAATAATACTGTAACGTGGGGGTTTGTCCACGTTAAGTTTGAGATTAGAAAGATTGAGCATGAAATACCTATAAAAGATACAAGAAATTCCGTCATCAGGATGGAATATCAGGAATAGAAGGTCTATCAGGATGGATAGACCTTGTAAAGATTTGTTAACAGTAAACATGATGTATGCTAGTTAACAGCCAGAAATAAGGTAATGAACATTTAGAGTATCATTTAAACTTCTATTTATGAAGAAAAGTATAGTTGAATATATGTTAAAAGCATTTAATTAGTTTGGAGTGCAGTATAGAAATATATTAATTCTACCAAGGAACTTTTGTTTTCTTTGTTGTTGATTGTAGAAATTATCGGAAGAAATGATCTAGATAGAAGGCGTGGTTTAGAGAAAGCCGGTGGACGGCTTAAAGATAGTGACTTGAGTATGCGATTTGTTCATATTACCAGCGGAAGCATTAGATCGATATTGATTGGAAGTGCATCACCAATAATGCATGATTGTGATTGAAGATAAATCCATGATACCCGAATTAATGATCGAGATAGAGGTAATCAGACTTCGAAAGCGAATATTTTAGAACGTGTCAATCAGGTAGGGTTTTGGCAAAACGAAAGAATCTTTAAAAACTACACTGCTTCCTTAGTGAGGAAGCAGTGTAGAATCTTTTCACTGAATCTTTATGTAGTTTCAAGGCTGACCCTAAAAACAGTCATGCCTAAATAAGGTGTTGAGCATAAATTAAATAAATAAGTTAAGTATGTAATCGTTAAATGTAGCACGGTATTAGTAGTAAGTATTTTTGAGTATAAAAGATTATTTTAAGTATTACTTCTTCCAAGTAAATTAAATTAAAAGTATTCGATAACAAGTTTGTTTATTGATTAGTGTAATTCTAAAATAAATATAACAAATCAGTAAGAAAATGTTCCGTTGATCTAGACTAATAACAAAATAGTTTGTGACCAGCGGCAGAACTGTAAGTACTTTATATTGAATATTAATTGGGATGAAATATAACATATTGTAAACGCCGTTTTTGTTTAACTGTTAGAATGCAGGAACAAATATTAAGTTATTTTATTAATTTTACATCGTTAATTTATTTTATTTTATTTGTTAAGTAACGAATATTTCATTTGAGTGCATGTAAATATTCCTGAAACGTAACAATACATATTTTATTTAAGTTTAATAACTGTTTCATTTCCGTTGACTGAATTATTATTAACTCTTAGGGCTATCGTTAATAGCGGAGGATACCACTAATTATTATTTTATTCTAAATCTGTTGGGTTAACTTCGGGAAATGGGACTAATTTGGAGAACTGGACGACAAATAAATTCTAGTTGAAATCCAATTATAAATAAAAATTGGTAAAAAATTAATATTCTTTTAAGAATTGAAATAATTGAATTAAATTTTATAAAATTAATATTTTCTATTATATGAATAATTTATATACAAAAATTGGGAATTTTTGAAGGGTCGGATAAAAATCTGTGTCAGGCCGGGCCGTAGTTGGGTGACCGCTGTGTTAGAGAGTTAACAGTAGTGTCAAATAGAGTGTTAACAGATATAGTCTACAATGTTTTAGATTTATTTGACTTTTATAAAATGTTTTGTGAAATCTACAATTTGGAAAATATTTTATAGACGTTAAATTCCCTAAATAAATAAGTTAGTCTTTGTCTGAATGCAAAGGGAATACTAGTTACATTTAAAAGTACGTGGAAAGTTTTATGGAGCTATAATTGACCTCAAGAGAAAGACAATCCATTCCTTTATTTAGAAAAAAACTTTAAAAACTTATTACAATCCAAAAAAAAAATGATAAAAGTGCGTTTCTTGGGTTTAGTCCAAATTTATTCAAATAATTAAAATTTCACTATAAACCGTAAATAAATCTTATTTGTAATAATTCAAAAAAATTAAAACTATAAAACTAAATACTAGCCAGAGATATTAAAATGCAGAAGTTAAGAAAAGTGCCAAATTCTAGCTAATAATACTATCGTTAATAAAAAGGTGTTTCTTGGGTTTAGTCCAAATTTATTCAGATAAAAAATCTAAAAAATTAATAGTCAGAATTAAAACATTTCCTTAATGTCAAAAAGCGATCTTGGAGACTGTGTCATCTTGTTAACAGATAGAGCGAATAAATAAAGTATTAACAGAGAGTATTAACAAGAGAAAGTTAACAGTAGAGTGCACATATAGTGTTAACAGATATAGTGTATAATGTTTCAGATTTATTTGACTTTTGTCAAACCTTTGTAACATCTACAATTTGTAACATGTTTTCTAAATGGTAAATTCCGTAAATAAATAAATATTTTTTTGCTTGAATACAAAGGGAATACAGTTACATTTAAAAGTACGCGGAAAGTTTTATGGAACAATAATTGACATCAGCTGAAAGAAATTCTTTCCTCTATTAAGAAAAAAAAAAACTTTAAAAACTATTCCAGTGCAAAAAATGCTTTAGATCTACATTTGCTTTGTTGACTAATAATTATAATTAATGGTGAATGCTTGGGTTGACAATGTAAACGTGACCCGAAGCATTCACCATTACGGTATATTTTTGGTCAAACTAAATTGTTTTTTCAAAATCAAATTTGGAATTACGCTTCATAAATTTTTTAAATATAACAATTTAATCATTATGCCCAAAATCATTATCAAAATAGTTTGGAAATAAAAAAATAATTCCTATGAAAATAAAATAAACATAGGTTTAAAAAAGTCTGGTGAAAGCTAAAATGAATATCAATATCTAAATATAAATCATAGATATTGAAGTTAATAACGGATGCTAGCTAATTATAACCATCGCCTGACAAAAGTGCGTTTATTGGGTTTAGTCCCAATTTATTCAAATAATTAACATTTCACAACAAACCTAAACTAAATTTCATTTGTAATAATCAAGAAAAATATATAAATTATAAAACCAGATACTACCCACAGATATAAAAACGCAGAATTAAGAGAATTACCAAATTGTAGCTAATACTACCATCGTCTGATAAAAAAGTGTTTCTTGGGTTTAGTCCAAATTTAAACAGATAAAAAAACTAATATGATAGCTAATTATAACCATCGCCTGATAAAAGTGTGGTTATTGGGTTTAGTCCCAATTTATTCAAATAATTAACATTTCACAACAAACCTAAACTAAATTTCATTTGCAATAATCAAAAAAAAATCTAAATTATAAAACCAGATACTACCCAGAGATATTAAAACGCAGAATTAAGAGAACTACCAAATTGTAGCTAATACTACCATCGTCTGATAAAAAAGTGTTTCTTGGGTTTAATCCAAATTTAAACAGATAAAAAAACTAATATTCAAAGTAATAAACAAACATTTTCCAAAATGTTAAAAAGGATCTTAACGACCCTTAAAAAAGAAACAAAAAACACTGTGTCGTCTTGTTAACAGATAGAGGGAATAATTAGAGTATTAACATGCAGCGTTTACATTAAAGAGTTAACAGTAGAATATCAAATTTATATTTGCTTATCATTGACTAATAATTATAAGTAGTGGTGAATGCTTTGGTTCACAATGTAAATGTGACCCGAAGCATTCACCATTACGGTATATTTTTGTACAAAGTAAATTTTTTTAAAATCAAATTTGGAATAACGTTTTATACATTTTTTAAATATAACAATTTAATCATTTTGCCCAAAATCATTATCAAAATAGTTTGGAAATGAAAAATAATACCTATGAAAATAAAATAAACAGAGCTTTAAAAAAGTCTGGTGACAGCTAAAATGAATATAAGAAATTAATAAAAGTCAACAAACAGTTTTTGAGGAGGAATGGTAGACACTGAGTACAATTACATTGGCCCAATTTTTATATACAAAACACAATAATATGTGAAATTTGGTGAAGCTTCATATCTCAAAAATTCTCACATCTTACAGATTTGAGAGGATACGTCAAAACGATCCGTAGATATTAAAGTTAATAACGGATGCTAGCTAATTATAACCATCGCCTGATAAAAATGCGTTTATTGGGTTTAGCCCCATTTTATTCAAATAATTAACATTTCACAACAAACTTAAAATAAATTTCATTTGCAATAATAAAAAAAAAAAATCTAGACAATAAACCCAGATACTACCCAGAGATATTAAAATTTAGAATTAAGAGAAGTACCAAATTGTATCAGAGTACCAATTTGCATTAAAGAGTTGTCAGATAGACTGTTAACAGATATAGTGTAAAATGTTTTAGATATATTTGCCTTTTGTAAAATCTACCATTTTTAAAACGGTTTGTAAACGATGAATTCCGTGAATAAATAAATTATTTTTTGCTTGAATACAAAGGGAATACTAGTTACATTTAAAAGTACGCGGAAAGATTTATGGGACTATAATCGACACAAACTGAAAGAAAATCCTTTCCTTTATTTAGAAAAGAAACTATATATCCTCATTACAATTCAAAAAATGCTTTAGATTTACATTTGCTTTAACGGTGACTAATAATTACAACTAATGGTGAATGCTTCGGTTCACAATTTAAGTGTGATCCTAAGCAGTCAGTATAACTGTATAAATAACAGTATAACTTGTACAAACTAGATTGTTTTTTCAAAAAGTAACTTTGAATTAGGCTTAATAGATTTTTTAAATATAGAACTTTAAGCATTTTGCCCGAAATCATTATAAAATTGTTTTGGAAACAAAAAGGTAATACCTATGAAAATAACATAACCATAAAGCTTAAAAAAATAGGTTTTTGAAGAGGAATGAAACACACTGACTCTATTTACATTGACCAGATTTTTATATAGAAAACCCAATAATATTTAAGATTTGTTTAAATCTCAAAAATTCTCGAATGTTTGAGAATCTCAAAACGCAGATAATCAGATTAATAACAAATTTTGGATAATTATAACAATTTCTTGGGTTTAGTCCCAACTGATTCCAATAACTAACATTTCGCTACATATTGTAAATAAATTTTATTTATACTTTTTTTAAAAGAAAATTAAACTGTAAAAGACATTAAGAGCACTACCCAATAGCGAATAATACAATCGTCTGATAGAAGTTTGTTTCTTCGGTTTAGTCCAAATTTATTCATATAATTAACATTTCACTAGAAACTGTATAGAAATTTTTATAATGAAATTTATACAGGTAAAATTTACAGATATCTATAGCAATAAAAAATTAATTCAAGTCAATTAGATGCTAAATCACTACGACATACCTGTGCAACTTTCTCTCCCATCTTTGGCGTATGGATACCGGTTTGAAAATACTTGGTTGAGCCATTATCTTGGAACGAAAACTACAAGCGTGAAAAGAAAAAAGAACAAAACTATGATACTAAGAACAAGCATGATTGGTGTGAGCAAATTAACTATATTGAATCAATTATAAGAGTTTAATTTTAAAATATTATATTATAATTCAAACAAACTTTTAAATAAGAAATATCTAGAACAAAGCTAAAATAACAATCATCTCCAATATTCAAATAACCGTCATCTTCATCATCATTTGATTATAAAGATGTAAACATATCATCATAAAATCTTTACTGATCTTTATTTGATTATAAAGATATTATTATAAAAAATATAATTATGTAAAGTCAGTTTCAAATAAATGAACACCTTCCAATGTCAATTGGAAGGTGTATTGTGATTCATACTTTTGTATAGTTCCAAAAGTCAGGTTTCTAACTGTTCACGTATACGATATTTTGAATAATTGTATTTATTAAAATTTTTGCAGCTTATCCAAATATCTTGTTACTATCGTCTATCAACTACACACGTTAAGAATATAGAGATTCATTGGGATGTAGCGCTTGTTTTTGCTATTGTCTCTAATAATTTGTTTCTTCGTTAATGTTAGTTTGTTGTGCCGCTCAGCTTTTCTTTGTGGTGTTGTCAAGTCCTCTTTACTTCGTTTCTCCAGTCTCTGAAGGAACACCAATTGAGCTGATCAAGAGAGCCTCAGAATGTGTATTAGAAGTAGTGACATCAATATTTACAAGATGTCTGATAAAAGAGCAAGTGCCGACTGAATAGGAGGTTCAAAAAAGGTTCAAAATAGGGCAACTACCGGGACATAAGTGTAACCCAGCTCAGTAGATAGGCTGCATGGACGGATCCTAAAAGAAAGGACTGAAGAACATTACGGAGAACCAGAATACTAGAGCAAGTTCAGGGAAAGCCGATCATTTATGGATAAAAAAATTCTGTCTCAAACAGATAAGCGAAAAAAAAAATGACACAAGCAAGACCAGCAAAAGTAGTTTTCATTGATTAAAAAAAACCATACTACTGTGGAGAGCCCTTCAACAAACTATGCGAAGTACTTGATTACTTTCAAATTCCATCAACTTATTAACGCCCTGAAGAATTTATACAAACACAGTACTAGTGCAGTAAAAGTATGAACGAAGCTTTCTGTAGAATTTCCAAGCGATTATGATAGTGGTGCTGCATTTTGCTTACACTTTTCAGCATTTACATCAGCAAAGCACTAAAACACTGACACAGAAAATGTGAAAAATGGGATTAGAGATAACTGAAAATTACCTAAGGACGTGGCTGTTTGCGGACAACTAATAATATTCGCTGAAGACTGGGACGATATCTCCTCGATGCTGCAAAAGCTTCTAGAAGAATCCGATCACAGGACTCTACAGATTTAAATGGAAAAAATCTAATACATGTCCATTGGAGACCCACTTAAGGAAATTGTGCTGCGAAGTGGCACTATAAAGTCAGTGCAAGAACCTAAACATTTAGGAATTTAGATTACCAGTAATAGAATGGATAAACATGATATTAAAAAGAAGGTACCAACTGGAAAACGGATTATACAAACGAAACATACTATTATCTCGAATCCAAAAAAACACAACCGTATACAAAGCCATTCTAGAGAAAAAAATTACATATAGTTCAGAGATTTGGGTGCTAAACAATAGAGAACGCCAACGACTTTAAACAGCGGAAATTAATTTTTGGAGAAGATGCTGCAGAGATGTCACCTTCTTGTCACAATTCAGCTTTACAGATGGCACTGAATCTCTCAACTCACGCGGTATGAGCAGCTAAAGCGGATGGACGACGAAAGGTGGCCAAGAAGAATTAGCGACTGGTGTCCGTATGGGAGAAATGAAAAGAAATATCCTAGAATCAGCTGAACCACCAGAATAAACTAAGCCATGGAAGAAATAGGATTCGATTAACTCAATAGGTAGGACCTAAAAAAGATAGAAAATCGGTTGCAGAAAACGGCAATAGCAGTAAAAATACCGTTAATATATAATATATTGAAAAAAAACCAACTTGATGAAATACAAAAGTTAAAGAATTAAAATCATTATTTTAAATATAAAGAACTTGACAATAATACAAAAAAAATGAGTGTAACTAACAAAAAACAACAAGGCCAGAAATCAGTTCTTATTGACGATGAACCTGTAGATTCGAAATATATGCAGCAGACAGAAGAAAGTAATAAGCGATTCTGGACTTCTAAAATAATTTAAATTAATACCGTATTTACTTACGTAATTTGCGACTCTGGCATGTTTTACGAACTAAACTTTTCAAAAAATCATTTTACATTTTATTTTACTCCGCATATGTCAACCAGAAAGCATATGCCAGTATGTCAAGTTCAGTTTCCTGTCCCAATATAATTGCGCATCTTGTAGTAAGAATTGACATACGTGTCAATTAAGTCACGTTAAACAACATAGGTAATTTCTTGCAATGAGTGGCCGTAAAAGGTGCATCAAGTGATTGTAGGCCTTTTCGTGATCTCCAAATGTGGCAAATATTTCATACAGGAAAAACTTCTTTTAAACAGCTAAGGAATGCTCGTTTAGCAGTTACACATTACATGGTACAACTTTCAGCACATGATATCCCCAAAGTCTCACTTCATATTATATAATGAATTCAAGGAAGGTTATAAAATTTAAAAAAGAAAATTCTCCCATCAGAAAGAAGAACGACATTGTGTCAAAAGTATTCGCGACATTTTATGGGCAAAGTGATGAATTTTCAGACTCCTAAAAAATAAATATCGAATGTGTTCTCTCAAACTGGTAATCCCTGTGTTTTTTGATATGTACAATTGACAAACAAGGCTTTGTATATGTAGGCGAGAGCGCATGCGTTTATGAAACTGTCTTCCCACTCAACATCCTACGCAAATGGCAAGTTTTTGCAGTGCGCGACTCACTCCTGTCGCGGCGATACATGTTTTCCAGTTTGTAATCAGCTTTCGCAGTGAGAAGTAGAGTTTGTTATATGGTCTGTTTCTATTTAAATTCACGCTTTTATTTACATCCAACAGCGAAAATCAACATTGGTCCTTCGAACCGGATTGGTTCATTATACGCCGAATTAATAAATCAGTTACGTGGATTTAGATACACATTGGTGTATCCTTAATCAATCAGTGTGAGTGATCAATATGGTCATGAGTCATACGTCCTGTACTCCATAAATAATATAGTTATTTGTGCGTAATAAATCTACGCTTTGGTTTGTACCAAGTAAGCGACTCAGCAAAAACGCAAGATTATTTTTACGCAAAATATATACGATAAAAGTATTTGCAGCAGGACGGTGGACCAACTTTATTTGCATCAAGGCATTTACTTGTTTTCGCTGAGTGGCTGTAATGAAAATCACGCAAGGTTACATGATGACTATGAGGTAAAATTATTGGATGTTTCTCGTCAAAAGAAAGTACTGAATTTTTCATTTTACCACTGACGCGAATTATTGCATACTCATCAAGAAATGGGGTGAGGGAAATTAATTTATTCTTCCTATCTCACTGGTGTCCATTCTTAATGGATATATATTCATTTTGAAAGCATTCTCCTTGCACAAGAATTATGATGGCATGCAGCGCTTGATTTAATTCTCAGCAATTTTGAAAATGATGATTTTGATTCGATTAACGTTCTTACGGGGTTTTTGCACCACGGCAACTGAGGATAGCGCTATTTTATTCAACTCTTCATTTGTTGTATATGCTGATTGGGATTTGTGCCACTTTAAATGTGTATGATTCAACCACGAGGGACCATTCCACCAAAATTCATTTAGCTTTCCAGGAACTACTCCTCTGGAAGCTGCATCAGCGGGGTTACTTTCTAATACTACGTATCTCTATTAATGCGGTTTAATAATATCTTGTATTTCAGCAACATCATTTGCCACAAACGTTTTCCAGCGATCTGAATCTCCTTGAATCCATGCTTGTGCAATAATGAAATCTGTCCAAGTACATATATCTATGTTGTCAACTTTTAGAGATTCAATTACTACTCTCATCTAAAAGAGCCGCGACATATAATTCAAGTCTTGGCATTGTTTTCTTCATTTTCACTGGAGCAACATTTGATTTGGATGTCAATAAACTGCAGCTTACAGAATGTGTTGAAACCATGCGGACCACAGCACCAAATGCTTATTTTGAAGCGTCGCTAAAACCATAAAGTTCTAGCTTTTGTCCTTGCTCACATTTCATTCAACGAAGTATACTTATTTCCTGGACGCACGGCAATTGATTTCAATTTGTTTCCCAACTTTTTTCAATTTCCTGGGAAATTGGTTCATTCCAATTATTTTCATCCTTCCAAACTTGTTGCATGATTAGTTTTCCTCTAATAATTACAGGTGACAACCATCCTAAAGGGTTATACAATTTCGCAATATCTGATAGGATAGCCCTTTTAGTAATTTTATGGAGACCAAATAAACTTTGAATTGAAATATGTCCGAGTATTGTGATGGAATTTTGCAAACCTATTTTATTAATTGTGCTTATCTGTGTCAGGTATTTCAATTAAGTCGACTGTTGTTGCTTATCCAGTTTCAAAGTGTAAAACTTCCAGTTTTCATCAATAAATTCGTTAAGCCCTCTGCTTCCTGTAGTGTTTGATCTCCGGATAAAACATCATCAACGTAGAAATCATTTAGCATTATAACACATGCTTTGGGGTAGGTGTCTTCTTCATCTCTGCCTAATGTATGTAATGTTCTAATTGCAAGGAAAAGAACCGCCGTCATTCCATAAGTTACCATAGTTTAAACTCTTGAATTTGTTCTTTTCTGGATAGCCTCTATATGATACGTTGATATTCTTGATTGCACTAATCTAATATGATTTTGGGGTACATTTTCTTAATATCTACCCAAAATGCAATTTTATGTTTCTCCAACGTAGCAAGATGTTATGTTAATCTTCTTGTGACCTTGGTCCTAAGTGCATCAAATCATTGAGACTTTTGCCCGTAGTTATCTTTGTGGATGCATAAACACGGCTACTCTTTCCGGCATTAGTTTCCTTAAACACAGCCTGGTGTGGAATAAAATACGTTTTGGAATCTGGAGCTGCAGTGACCAGTTTCATGTATCCTAACTCATAATATTCTTGCATAAGTAACTTGTATTCCTTGCAAAGTATTTCATTTTTGGTAAAGCGGTTTTCTAGTCGAAGAAATCTCCTAATTGATCACAATTCTCCTAATTGATCTGTAGATTCTTTAAACGGACATATTTTGAGTGAAATGTAATTCACATAATTTACTATCTTCAGACAACGTTTGTGTAAACGAAATTTCTTCGATCTCCCAAAATTTCTTCAAAATGTTATCAAGCTCGGTAAGACATACAAGTGAAATGACTTGATTATTTGTACATGGCTGAAATGTTGCACCTATAACCACCCATCCTAATAGTGTCTGGCGTGCGATTAATCCTGATGAGCGGCCTACGGAGCGCAGTCCTTTTTGAATTATTGCACCAAGAATAATGTCCACTGGACCTAGAATGTCCAAAATAGGATTTGTTAAAATTTCATTTTACCATTGATCTTTTGAAGGCACTATGGGTGACGATTTAATAAACTGCTTCATAACAATAGGATCTGTGTATAATGCTACCTTTGAAGAAAATCGTGGCACAATTTCTAAACATAGTCTCGTATTTGGTATCATCTTTATGTTCTGACTGCCGATTCCACATATTTTTTGTGTTTTCTTTCGGAAAAGTCCCAAATTTTCAGCCATAGTTTCACTAATTAATGTGGCTTGGGATCCAGGATCCAAAATTGCTCTAATGTATTCATAGTTCCTTATACATTTTAGTGGTATTGTTGCTTAAAGTACCGTTTCTGGTGATGTCACACCACACGCCGATATCTAATTTTCTTCTAAATGTGCTGCAACAGTTCCGAATTTATTAGGTAACTTTTCTACTTTTCTTTCTGACGTCTTTCCAAAATGTAACAGCGTATGATGCTTATTTTTACATTTTGAGTCATTTTTTACGCAAACAGTTATGACGCAAACAGTTATAATAAATTTTAAGCTTCTTTACAAGTTGACTTCTCCCAAATGGCGCTTTATCCAGGGATAATTTGCATTCTGATAATCTATGATTCGTCTGGAAAATTGGACAGAATGCGTGATTTGTTTTAATATGAACATTTGTACTTTACTTGTTTTGGTTTTTTGTTTACGCCACCAATTGTTTCTAGAGACTGAAAATGTGTTTCCAGAAATTCCAGTAATTATTTTAACGATGGAATCTCTTTCGGAGATGTAAGGGAATGCTCGAAGTATTTGTACATCTCGGCATCGATTCTCTGTGTGATTATATGCACCATTATTGGATCCCAACTCGTAGTGTCAACTCCAACATTTGAGATCGTCTGAAGAGATTCTTTCATCTGTCGTGAAGTTCTTTTAATCCAGATGCGTATTCGATATGCAGTTTAGGGCTCATAATTTTCTCTATGCATGTCATAGTTATCCCATGCGGGTTGTAATTACCTTCAGAAATAGAGAGATGTTGCATCAGATTAGCCGCCTCTCCTTTTAGCTGAGATTTTAGGTATTGCATTTTTTCCAACAACACTGGGTTTTCTATTCAAATCGATAACTTTGACAAATGGATCATGAAATGAATACCATTCGGTGTAACCGCCTTCAAATATTGGCATTTTTACCACAGGTTATTATATCTTCGATTTTTGGTTTTCATTCTTTTTGACAAAGTTCTTCTATTAGGCCTTGAACTTCATCTTGTAAGGCAAAATAGTTATCAAAGCATCCTTGGCCAACCTCCTCATCGGAAGCATGAAGTAAAATTTCTTCTCTTCAATTATTTGCACCATTTCATTCATAAAATAAACTGGTGTTTTGGGATGTATAATTAATCTTGAGATTTCTTAATTATTGTTCAGCATTATCCTCATTTCCCACAACATGCTGGAGCTTGTTACTTATTGGTTGTGGAGCGGGAGCTGAAGCTGCCTTAGGTAGTACTATAACTGTAATTCTCTGCAATGCTAAATATTCTTGTATTTTTTGTACGATTCGGTCATAGTCGACTGATAAATATTCTGTTGAGTTGGGTGACAAATATTCTCTGTTAAATACTTACATGACATGTCCAAATTTGAATTATTTCGGATATCATTATCGAAATTGGTTCTAGTAATCATTGACGATTCATAATTTTAGGCCTAAATACAAGGATGTGCATCTGTAACCTTCTTGGCGTATGTTATCAAGAATTTTTTGTAATTCCTCATAAACAGATGTCTGTAAGATGCATAACTCTTTGAATGATCTCATATTTGCTGCGAGATGCTTTCGGAGCTAACTTCGCAATCGAGGAAGGAAAAAATTAAATATTGTTGCGTTCAGCATTAGAACGAGTGTTTTACAATTAATTTAATATCTGTGTTCGCCTCCCACGTCAACCGAGCGTTATACAGAGTAATTTTATATCTGCATATTCGCAGTTCCACGTTAATCGAGATTCTCACAGATTAAATTTAAATCTGTTAATTCGGGTTAATTGAGTTCAGTTCGCGTGACAGAGTTGTCTCAGTCCATGTGCTCGCGATTCTTTACACTTGGCGCTTAGCTATTGGTGCTTAGGTCTACGCTTAGATGCACTTGGCGCTTAGGTGCATGCTAATTACGTAAATTATAAACGTAGAGGTTGTGTAATTCAAAGATAGATTTCCATCTAAAAATATTCAATAATAAACCTGGAAACTTGACATTTGTTTGATTAGTGAAGATAGCTAGTTTTCTTCAGGTGAAATATTTAAAACATTTTAATTTTAACATAGCAAATTGATATTTTAGGTAGTTAATAGTAAAAATAATATATAAAATCAATTATTAATAAAACATAACCTACTATATCTTCAATTATACTAGAATACCTGCATACTGGAATATATTCAAAAGATCCGAAAATTTTGCGTACCCAAAATGTACAGCTATCAAACTGGCAAAGATAATGCTTACATCACGTGAGTAAATACGGTATGTCATGAATTACGTTATAAAGCAATATTTAAAATATCTTAAATATTAAAATGTAAAATTAAATATTTAAAATTCTAAGAAGAACAAAACCGCTTTAGTAGTAAATTAATTTTTTTAAATACTTAATATCATAAATAATTCGTAACTATTTACCTACTAATCCTTGAAAATAATTGTTATATAAATAAATTTAAATATAATGATTTTGCTTATTTAAATGGTTTGTGTAGTGTAGTAATGAATAATGTTGATTTCAAGTGCTTTAAGCTTAAGCAAAAGCATTTTATTAAGCAAAATTCCAAGCAATCTTACACTAAAAAAACTTTTCGCGTACTAAAATTTTGTTATATAAATAAATTTATAATAAATAGTGTTTTATGTAGTTTTTATAAAACGTAATAATCATTTACAAAATATTAGGCGACCAGTAAATATTAAAATAATGAAAGGATGGCGTCTATTGGAAACTAGCACATTAAAGGCGTTACAAACGTTTCTGATTTTTGTTCAATTTTTACTTAGACTTTAAATATTTGCTACGTATTGCAAGTTTGCCAGAAAAATCAAAGAAAGCCCAAAAACTTGGAAGTATAAGTTGTAGTGCGAAGGACTTATTCTAGTTTTAAACCTGAATTAGGGTAACAAAAGGAATTTATTTCACCACCATTGAAGATAATTTTAATCATAGGGAGCTCCGCACATGATTCACTCACTGAAAATGTTAAAATGATGTAGCATTCCTGCCTTAGTCCATTCAGAAAAACATCAGTAAGGCCATATCCTTCGCCCTCACGTAAGTAATGTTATTCTTGTAAAAATATAATAATAGTGTGTGATAACGTTGTATCCTCATTGCATCACAAATATTTCCACTGAAAGGACTTAAACGCATGAATGTAATCTATGGAGTATAGGTAGCTTAGGTGCTTAAACATTTTTCCTGCTATACAAAGTAATTACTAAATTCCAAAAGTAATTTAACACTTTGAGTAGGGGTTCATCGAATGAAACATAATGTTTTCCGATTGTTCATAATGGGAATGGGTTAAGAATTGGTGGAGATTAGTTAATGTATAATTTGTCACTGGTCGTAACATTCACTAAAAATTGTATGTCTCGAGCTTAATATTTAAACTTATAATGTGTTGGAAAATTTAAGTGGCGATTTGTACAGTGGTGTTTTCGATGTCTAACATTTGTTGTATAATAAGATTATAGTTCTTTAAATTAATTCATAAACCTAGTTATCAAATATTGTTCGATTGTTCAGAATGCGACTTTGGTGGAGATTAGGTAATACAACATTTATGGATCGTTAGGACTTCACTAAGAATGGTATATCTTTACTATAATTTAGAAGTTACATAAATGTTTTGAAGAAAAGGGGTTTAGAGGATTTGAACCGTCCCCTCACCCGGCCCACACGGGAAAAATGCTTTGGAAAAATTTGATTAAAATGCCTCAACGAAATATCATAAATTTGCTGAACGGAAAACGCTAGATTTTAGCAGGATCGATCAAAATTTCGTCAAGTGCTTGAACCGCAAAAATAAGAAAATATCCGAAAACAACAAAATCAGATTGAAAGCTATCGTAAATATTTTCTTGTTAACTGGACGACAGAAGATTTCATTAAAGCTTCAGAATTATCGGAACCCGAAGATAATGAATGATATCTTTGTTAGCTATTAGCTCCTCTTGTTTAGCTAAACCGTGCAGCTACATGCGGACACCGATGTCCACATTTGAATCTCTAAAAGCAACCAACGACATACGCGAATTAATCTACAAACCTAGGAAATGAGCTCCGGCAAAATAATGATTCCGAGTTTGGTTGGAAGGCAAGTTGATCGTCAAAATGTCCAGGCAGACGGAGTCGAAAACATGATCGTACAAATCTTTTTTTCTTTTTGTCGGTCATTTGAACACGGAGCTGGATCACGCTTTTAATCTCATGAAGATGTTATATCTGACACATAAAAAACGTTTCTAACGTTTCAGATTTTTGTTCAATTCTAATTTAGACATTAGATATTTGCTGCGCATTGCAACTTTGCCAGAAAAAATTGAAGGAAAATGTTTTGGAGGATTAACGTGGCCGTTTGTATAATGGTGTTTTCAATGTTTGGATCTCTAACATTTTTGTTGAAAAATTAGATTATAATTCTTTAAATTAATTCATACACCTGGTTATCAAATATTGTTCGATTGTTCAGTATGCGGCTTTAGTGGATATTAGTTAATACAAAATTTTTGGCTGGTTAGAACCTTCGCTAAGAATGGTGTGTCTTTACTTTAATTTAAAAGTTATAAAAGTGTTTTGAAGTAAAGGGGTTTAAAGGATTTGAAGCCTTCCTCACCCCGCTTACTCACCCCGGTTTTTTGTCAACAAAAATTAGAAATCATGTGGAAAAAATGTTGTGACAAGCAATGACTTTCTGGTTACAAAATTTACAAACTGGAAAAATGCTTTGGAAAAATTTGAATACAATGCCTCAACGAAATATCATCAATTCACTGAAAGAAAAACGGTAGATTTTAGCAGAGTCGATCAAGGTGATCAAAGTTTCGTAAAGTGCTTGAACCGCAAAAATAAGAAAATAGCCAAAAACAACAAAAACAGATTGAAAGCTATCGTAAATATTGTCTTGTTAACTGGAAGACAGAAGATTTCATTAAAGCGTCATTAGGAACAGGATTATATAGAATTATCGGAACCCGAAGATAATGACTGATATCTTTGTTAGCTGTTAGCTCCTCTTGTTTAGCTAAACCGTGCAGCTACATGCGGACACCGATGTCCACATTTGAATCTCTAAAAGCAACCAACGACATACGCGAATTGATCTACAAGCCTAGGAAATGAGCTCCAGCAAAATAATAATTCCGCGTTTGGTTGGAAGGCAAGTTGATCGCCAAAATGTCCAGGCAGACGGAACCGAAAAACATGATCGTACAAATGTTTTTTTCTTTTTGTCGGTCATTTGAGCACGGAGCTGGATCTCGCTTTTAAGCTCATGAAGATGTTATATCTGACACATAAAAAACGTTTCTAACGTTTCAGATTTTTGTTCAATTCTAATTTAGATATTAGATATTTTCTGCGCATTGCAACTTTGCCAGAAAAAATTGTAGGAAAATGTTTTGGAGAATTAACGTGGCCGTTTGTATAGTGGTGTTTTCAATGTTTGGAACTCTAACATTTTTGTTGAAAAATTAGATTATAATTCATTAAATTAATTCATACACATGGTTATCAAATATTGTTCGATTGTTCAGTATGCGGCTTTAGTGGAGATTAGTTAATACAAAATTTTTGGCTGGTTAGAACCTTCGCTAAGAATGGTGTATCATTACTTGAATTTAAAAGTTATAAAAGTGTTTTGAAGTAAACGGGTTTAAAGGATTTGAAGCCTTCCTCACCCCGCTTACCCGCCCCGATTTTTTGTCAACAAAAATCAGAAATCATGTGGAAAAAATGTTGTGACAAGCAATGACTTTCTGGTTACAAAATTTACAAACTGGAAAAATGTTTTGGAAAAATTTCAATACCATGCCTCAACGAAATATCATCAATTCACTGAAAGAAAAGCGGTAGATTTTAGCAGGATCGATCAAGGTGATCAAAATTTCGTCAAGTGCTTGAACCGGTAAAATAAGAAAATAGCCAAAACAACAAAATCAGATTGAAAGCTATCGTAAATATTGTCTTGTTAACTGGACGACAGAAGATTTCTTTAAAGCGTCATTAGGAACAGGATTATATAGAATTATCGGAACCCGAAGATAATAACTGATATCTTTGTTAGCTGTTAGCTCCTCTTGTTTAGCTAAACCGTGCAGCTACATGCGGACACCGATGTCCACATTTCAATCTCTAAAAGCAACCAACGACATACGCTAATTGATCTACAAGCCTAGGAAATGAGCTCTAGCAAAACAATAATTCCGCGTTTGGTTAGAAGGCAAGTTGATGGTCAAAATGTCCAGGCAGACAAAGCAGAAAAATATGATCGTAGAAATCTTTTCATTCTTTTTTCGGTATAGAGCTGGGTCAAGCTTTTAAACTCACATTAAAAATGTTTCTAACGTTTCCGATTTTTGTTCAATTCTTATTTAGATATTAGATAGCCAGAAAAAAATCAAAGAAAAATCTAAACTTGGAAGCATAAGTTATAATACAAAGAACTTATTCTAGTTTCCAACCTGAACGGAATTAGGATAACAAAAGTTATTGATTTCACCACCATTGATCATAATTTTAATCTTCCAGAGCCCCACACATGATTCACTCACCGAAAACGTTAAAATGAAATAGCATGTCCGCCTCATCCTATTGACGTCAGAAAAACATCAGTAAGACCTTATCCTTCATACTCACGGAAGTAATGTTTTTATTGTAAAAATTTAATAATAGTATGTGGTAACGTTGTACGCTATAGATTTGTTGTTTAAGTAGTTGCTAAGTTGTAAAAGTTATTTAAGACTTTGTGAATCGGTTCATAGAATGAAACATAGTGTTTTTCGATCGTTTAGATGCGACTTTTGCAGAGATTAGTTAATGTATAATTTCTAAACTTCACTAAAAATTGTATGTCTCAAGTTTAATATAAAAAATTGAAATGTTTTGGAGAATTAACGTGGCCGTTTGTATAATGGTGTTTTTGATGTTTGAGACTCTAACATTTGTTGTATAATTAGATTATAGTTCTTCAAATTAATTTATAAACATAGTTATCAAATATAGTTCGATTGTTCAGAATGCGACTTTGGTGAAGATTAGTTAATATAAAATGTATCGTTGGTTGGAACGTTCACTAAGAATGGCATATCTTTAATTTTTTTTCAAAGTTATATGTGCTTTGAGGTAAGGAGTTTAGAGTAAGGAGTTTACAGGATGTGACCCCCTGTGACCGTTTTTTGTCAACGAAAATCAGAGATAAAGTGCAGAAAATGTTGTGACAAGCACTGATTCTATGATTACGAAACTATTTACAAATTGGAAATATGCTTTGGAAAAATTCGATTAAAATGCCTCAACGAAATATCATTACTTCGTTGAACCGACAGTGGAAGATTTTAGCAGGATCAATTAAAGTGATCAAAATGTTGTAAAGTATTTGAACCGCAAAAATAAGAAAATAGCCAAAGACAACAAAAACAGATTGAAAGCTATCATAACTACTGTTTTGTTAAGTGGAAGTCAGAAGTTTTCATTAAAGGATCATCGGGAACAGGGTTATGTAGAATTATTGGTACCCGAAGATAATGATGATATCTTTAGGGTTCCTTAGTTAGCTATTAGCTATTCTTCTTTGTTAGCTAAATCGTGCAGTTACATGACATCTGCAAGCAATGACTGGCGCGAATTTATCAAAAAGCGTCGGAAATGGGCTCCGGCAAAATAATAATTTTGCGTTTGGTTGGAAGGAAAGTTCATTGCAAAATGTCCAGGCAGACTCAGCGAAAAAACATTACAGTAGAAATCATTTCATTCTTTTTGTCAATCATTTTGACACGGAGCTGAAGCACGATTTCAGACTTATAAAGAAAGTCAAAAATCGAAAATCGTTTTCATCTGATGCTTCTGCTTCTGATTCTTCTGATAAACGGTTAATGCTTTTGGAAGAATCGATGAATGTGATGCGAACGCCTACCGAAATATACAAACAATGCTGCAAATATTGCAATGCTGCCTGTTTCAACAGCAACCCCCGAATTGACGTTTCGAACGTTGAGGCACCTCACATGGTTAGCTCTTCCCACAGTACACCGAAGAATAATCGTGGATCCTGAAGATAAAATTCAGCGTTTCATATCAAACAGAACAAGATCAAATCTCATTCCTTTGAAACTTTAAATTTTTATAGCAGTGTAGCAAACCCTTCTCATGGAAATTGTATAGCTCTGTACATGATAGGTAGTACGTTAGAATGTCGGGCCTAGTCAATTATTGTGGTGGCTTCCTATACTAAATTTAGCGAGTTTTTAGCAACATATCAAATAAAACTTGTTTGAGTTGTTATGTGTTTTAAGTTTAATTACCAAATAATTCAATAATGTTCCATTACATTTCTGTGTAAATAACCCCGATCTATAACTAAAAAAAGATGGTTCTGCTAAAAAAAATCTTATTTATAACTAAAGTAGATTTTCTGACGTCACTCACTAAAATACTGCAAAAGATCTATTTCGGTGTATAGAACACCAAATGGAATTTTCTGATGTATATAGATAAATACCTCAGAAAATTCATTTTAGATAAAAAATTATATCACCAATCTCATTTTAACTATAAATCATTTATTTTACAATGAGCGCAGGTTTCATATGTGCAATAATTCAATACTGTTAATGTTCTATATTATTAAAGCATTGTGTACTGCCAATTAACCAATCTGTTTATGAGTAAAATTAATTTAAGCCAGAAATAGGTAAGTAACTACATTATATCTTAAAGCATAATTATTTATAAATGGAACTAAATTCTAAGTAAAGCATCTGAAATACTTATTCATTACTCTATATATCAGAGATGGATTCAAAACAACTAACAGATTACGTTTTTCTTATTTCCAGGTCTTGGTGTATTAATTTGCATAATAAAATTTCTTGACCAAAAGACTACCGTGTTATTTATAAAAGACGTTACGACAGTCATATGAGAACTATTATTAACCCTAGAAGGGTACTGTGAGTAATTTTTACGCATATAAGGTATATTTTTAGTTGTATCTCGGCCGATTGGCAA
>WYDF02300675.1:0-15604 GCA_009867245.2 Adranes taylori
TCGTCACCTGCTGCCTTTCCGTTTTTTAATTGGTTTAAAGCTTTCCGAATTTCTTCTTCTTCAATCTCTGGTAGATCCTCGGAGCCAGGATATCTACTACCTTGCAAATTTAAACCCAAATCATTAGTTTCTCCAATTATAATTTCAGACATGTGTTTTCCTGTGGGCCTTGCAACTAGACTGACGTATAAAGTCTGTAACATCTTTTCGTATATTCTTTTTCGTTATAGTGAGCATCAGTAACCTTTAGCTAAGTGATACAATCTTCTTACTTGTTTCTTTACATTTGCTTAAGATGATAACAGTTCCTCGTATACAACTTTTGCTTATTATGAATGAGCATGGCATTTTACAGTAAATTAGTAGGCGGGCCTTGTTTGATACTACAGCTATTTAACTCTTATGTATTCTGACCATGAATCGGAATTTTAATCTACATGCAATCGTTACTAGCGTATTTTGCTTATCGCAATTTATTGCATTGTATATTAATGTCACTTTTACTTTTGTTTTAATAATTTCATTTTGTTTTTAGTTATTCAGATTGGTTTAAAAGTTTTAATCATACATAAATTGCATACATGACACGTATTTGCAACTAGGGTACTATTTTTAAAATCCACTTTCTATATTCACAAAACCTGTACAACTAGCACCCTCTCTCGACGTATGTATAGCACTAGTAAACAATGACGTAGGTTATTTGTATTACCGACAGGTAGATATCTAGATTTCTAACGCTATCAGTCCGAAATTGCTCCTAAAAATATACTCAACAAACATCCATGTTTTCCGGCTGTCGTTGTTAGATTAACGGTACTTTTAAATATTGCTTCCTCCCCAAAGTCACGGTTCGGATGTTGGCACCAACAAAACCATATTTGTACAAAATATTTTTATCACCAAATTTTTTTTTAAATCAATACCGTCCTATGTTATTTTTCGTGTATATTTTTGAAGTAACAATTCTTAAATCTAATTGCTTAATTATATTTTCCATCAGTAAGAAATGTTCAAGAATTTCATGGATCCTACAAATTCTTTATATTATAACAATATTAAATACGGCAGCTGGAGTCAGAAAGAAAACAAAATGGGGAGCTGTTGTAGCCAATGGACGTGAATGTGCTAGCATTGGACAGTAAGTAAAAGAATTTAAAATAAGTAAACTGTTTAAACAATTGCAAATAAATAAACAATACAATAATATATGAAAACAAAATTTATTTAGCAAAAATATTGCAGAATGAATTAACAAATAAAATATTCGGTTAGAAGTTATCAATCTTATTAGTTGAGGAGATTTTTAGATTGAACTCCATTTTGCTTCTCACTAAATTTACTCAATCTGTGGATGCCCTTTTTACGTAATTTATTTGTTATTATTATTATTATGTAGGAGACAGGATCATTACCCCAACCACGTCGACCTAAAGTCCCACAGTAGCACGTCTGGCAGTCCCATAATAGCTTAGACTCACAGGTACCAGCCTATAATATCTTCAGCGCTGCTTGACTGTCAGTGTGTATATTGATATTAACTCCTTTCGTGTCTATTTGCATGATTTCTAGAGCACAGTTATCAATGGCTACTATTTCAGCCTGTAGACTAGAGGTGTGTGTACCCAGTGAAATCACTGTGCTATACTTAGGGCCATACACTCCAGCCCCTGCTCCAGCACTATCCAATTTAATACCATCTGTTTACCATTTCATCGCACCTTTGTCATATGAAGATCCCATTTCCCAGACATCCCTGGTATGAATGGTAACTACAAATGGTTGTTCAAAGTTCAAAGTTGAATTTTAGTGGTATGTCAACTACAATGGACCAGAGCAGCGGTGACAGAACTCCCCGATTGGGGGCATCCCCTGGTCGCTCTAATCCTAATAGTCTCTTGCGCCATGTGTGCACATACCTTCCGGTTTTACAGCATTCTGTTGATCCACGCAATTGACGGTTCTGAAAAACCCTTACTGCGTGCTGCTGCCTCTATGGTTTCATACGAGGAGTTGTCAAAAGCACCCTCTATGTCGAGAAAAGTACAGAGTGCTATTTGTTTTGCCTCCATCGATTTCTCTATCTTACCCACCAGGGCATGTAACGCCGTATTGGTTAACTTGGCCTTTGGTAGGCAAATTGGTAAGCGAGGAGTGGTGCTTTATATAGGATTTTGTTTCTTAGAAACTGATTTAAAATTTACTAAAAATCGCAACCTTGATTTATTGTTGGTATGGAATAAAAATATGAAATTGCGGTTGCCATTAACGTTGGTACGTTTTAATGCATTCTGTTATACACATTTTGGTGCCCCTACATTTAAACATTTCTCATTCAATCTAGCTTTTCAGGTAACTTGTATATATTTTGACCAAGGTTTCCATATCCTACACATTCAGTAACCTTTACATTGCGTTCAAGAATCTTCCATATGCATTTTAAAGAAAATGCATTCAAATGCATGCCTTCTTTCACTTGTCTCTTGTCGCACTTTTTTTTACGAATAACCTTTAAAATTACATTCAACATTCTACTTGCAGTCAATTGCTTGTTAAATTTTGTGATCTAAAATGCATTGCTACTTATTTCTGTTTATTTTTCAAGGATTTAATCCACTCTCTTTTAGATTTGTTTAAGATCACGTTTCTTCGCATACAACTTTTGTTTGTTATAAGTGATCATGTCATTACAGTTATTTAAATTAGCAGGCGGGCGTTGCATGAGACTACAGTTATTCAACTCTTATGTATTCAACTCTTAATCTACACACATTCGTTGCTCGCGTAGTTTGGTGATCTTCATTTGTTGCATTGTGTAGTACTGTTGACTTTTACTTTTGGTTGCGTTCGTAATTTCTTTATTTTTCCAACGTTTTACAGAGTGGATCAAACATTTTAATTATACATAAATCGTAAACGACCCAGTATATTACCCATATCCGCCGTCATCTTGCGATTGTGGCGCCCTCGACGGCAAGGAGAAAAAGTTTTGTCTCTCAATCCTGAATATCCCTCTACTAATTTCTAATTTGTTTATTAATCTTTCTAGCTCCTCTCCAGTTTTAGTTTGCAAAATGCAAGTTGGTAAATTTAGTCCCACCGATCATTACACTACAGTGCCAGTCTTCTACTACCTGTCTAATGCTATATTTGCCTTTTCTGTTGACCAAAAGCAGCGGGAGCACACACTCCTGTCTCACCCCTTTTCCAATAGAACAATTTTGAAAGAGACTGATCTCTATTTTTATGATTACTTGGCTGTTAGTACATAGGGTTTTAAGTGTGTGCATCCGGTGTTTTGGTACTCCCATTTTCAAATTTTTTGGAAATATCTTATAGGCAAACTTTAACTCCATTTAGTGCTCTAAAGACCAAAGACCAGAAGACAATATATATCTGTTCATAAGCCTATTTTAGTTAGTGTACGCCTTAATATTTAAAGGACGTTCCTAATCTCTTGTCCTTTAAATATTAAGGCGTACACTAAGGAAAATGGACATATGAACATTTGTGTTCTGTTTTCTATTCTTTAGAGCAACTAAATGGAGTTTGAATTAGGCTGTAAGATATTTTGGAAATTATTGTCTTCCAACTGGAGCAGTATTGATTCCTATGAGTAATAAAGTTTCTAGTTACGGCTTTCATCTATTAATATAATTGTAGAACTTATATTTGCTTAATTATTTGTTTAATTATTTGCATTGATTTGCTTTATTTGATAATATAATATCGTATTCAATTTTTAATAATATTTTAAATTTTTACATCTATAGAAAACTCTTGAAAAAGGGTGGAACTGTGGCTGATGCTGCTGTCGCAGTTGTGCTCTGCGAGGGTCTTACCCAACCAGCAGCTTGTGGCGCAGGCGGTGGATTCTTGATGACGATCTATATTAAGAAGGATCGTAAAATTGTCACTTTAAATGCAAGAGAATTTGCTCCTGGTAGAGCAAAAAAAGACATGTTTAAAGCTAATCCTAGATTAGCCAATGATGGTATGTATAATCGATTGTATGATACGGAAAAATATTGTAACACGTTCTTTTGTCATGTTAGGTTAAAGTCAGAGAATGCCAAAGAAAATATACTGTAGAAAATATATAATAATTAGGGAATAATTGCATAGAGAAATACTTACATGATTATAGTGAAAACAGCATCCTATCTTGTTCATTGTACTGCAATTATGCTGCTGGTTGTGCATAATTGTATCCATAGTGTTAATGATGTGGTCTTGGTATCCTTAGCAATAGCCTGATTTTACGGTAGAGGGATATTCTGGTACAAATCGGATCTTGAATACTTTTTACCTACTTAGGATTACATGGTGATCTGGGTTACATGCAGTTTTGATTGTGTTGAACTTTTGCCTTTTGAAGTAAGTATTATTTCCTCCTAATAATTTAGTGATTGTTGGCCCACAATTGTAACTTCAACGCTGTTATTAGGAGAAGCTAATGAATAAATGAAACTCAATCTTCGAAAGGGAACTCTTCCTGGTCGAGTGTGTGGTATTAAGTTGCTTATATTACCTTGTTTCAAGAGAATTTTTCGCCATTTCGCTCTAGAGAAATTAGTGTAATATTCTCAGGTAGGACTTAATTTTAACTTTCTATGTCTTTTGCGTATTTTCTCGTAAATCTAGTTTACGACTTGGGATATACACGTTATAACTAAAAACTTAAAATCATAAAATTGGTGGGGTAGCTATTATGAAAACAGTTTACATGTTTGGAAATAACATTTTGATCCAACTTAAAATTTATACCAGGATCACCTCGTTCTAAGTGTTTATACAGTTCAGTACCAGGACCGCAATATTGATATAACGGTAGATGTAACTCAATCGGTAACTTGTTAATCGTCGATGGTGATTTGAACTGATATCGGGTTTTGCGCTTGCTATATATATATATATATATATGAGTAAGATTTTTTTGCGATTAAATTATGCACAGTCGTCGTCATGTATACTATTAAACAAAGTGAAAAATTACTAGTGATTAATATGGATTCACTATCATCATCATTGAGTATAAATAAACAAGGACATGGATCACTTCTTCCTTATTGGATTCGCGGACATATTGTAGGATCTTCAGGCTGTGGGAAGACACAAACGCCATGTTTACTTTACTGTAGACGTTTACTTTACTGTAGGCACTCGATACTTCTGTATCGACCCAAGTATCAGTTTCTTGCAAAAGTGCTGAATGGAATCAAGGAAGTAAAGTATTTTGCGTACAACGAATATACGGAAATTCTAGTGCACAGCGAATCGCGACGAAACTCGAGTTCCATATTTGACAATGTTTCTTATGAACGACAAGAAGAGATAGAGGAGTACTTTTCCATGGGATGACATAACATTATCGATTCTTTCTACATGGTGCAAACTTATTCCGCAATTGCAAAACAACTCTGTCGTGATAACGGAAACTTTATTGAGCTTTCCAAAATGGATGATTTAAATCTTTCGCACATATATAAGAATCACATCAGCATCGACATGAGTTTCGAAGAGTTAAAAAGTATGGCGGCAGAGTGTTGGAAAGACAAGTATAGAGTTATAAGAATCTGCAAAAGATTTTTATATAAATAAAAGACCTTATCGCAACAAGTTCAGTCAGTTCAGAGTTATTGTTGATGGGAATCCATAGTAGCAGCAGCAGAATGAATAAAGAACGCGAGACTTTATAGAAAATTGTAAAACTTCCTAACGCTATACGCAAGAGAGCACCTGCAATAAAACTATGATTTGACGAAGAAGATGCAACTTTAAAGAAACTATACAAACCAATCTTGGATCCAATGGAACAGAAAAAGAAAACAGATGAAATTCTACCACCTTCTGCACAAAAGATAAAAGACGAGGAACGTGAAGAATTTAAGAAACCTACTGCATGATCAGCATCATCATTATTAAAGCGTAGAATTCCTATGTCCCGTACAAGTCGGTTAAGTTTATAAACACCACTACCAATTACTCCACCACACGAAGATCAATTTGTTTACAATGCGCCAACTACATCAATACATGATGATGATGATGATGATGATGATGATCACACGTCAACAACGATGAGGATTCTGAATAAATATCTAGTGTAGACAAATCAACTTCAGTTTTTGATTTAGAACGTTTTCTCATACAATTACCACCAATTCCTAGAGAATATATTGAAGAGATATTAGCAAATAATGGATATACTGATCATTATGATAAAACATTTACTGGACTTAGTTATAGCTTAAAACACGTAAATTTACAATCGGCAATACCGACAAGTTAATTCTATACAATAACAATTATCCTATTACAAAAGGTCTTTTCGAGCTTTTACTTCGTTCCGATAAACATTCTATTAGATACAAATGCAATGTATCACGGTAATAATGCAGAAAATGGATTTTATGGAGATCGCTCAATGAAATATCGTCAAATTATTAAACCACTAATGCAAACTGTTGATTTGCCTATTTCTCCGGCGTACACGCCAATAACACTATCTCGTTCATGAACGCAAGTAAACATGGAAGATTGTAGAAATGCAAAAGAATTGCTAATTTCGAAATGCGTGCAGATCCAGAACAACGATCTAGTATCATCTATTGGAATGATGTTAATGAATTATTGGATCGCTTAGCATTATTATATGCAGCAAAAAATGTCTGTAATTTGCGTGCTCATGATAATGAAATCGTTGTAATGGTAGAAGAATTGAGAGAAGATGAATATATAGCTTAGTTTGTTGAAAACTGTTCAAGTGAAAACATCAGCAAGTTCATCAATGTAGTTCATATTGATAAATTTGGTAAAGCTCTTTTAAGTGAAATATCATCGTCTTCACACGCGGTCCTTTTGGTAAAGGATTTCTTCTAACATCGGATGGAAATTACGATATTCAAAATCATCTTCTAACAAATGTAGCAAAACCGAATGACGAGCATGATGTTTGCACGAAACACAATACCGATCTAGCTATTAAACTATTATCATTTACCGTCAAAGACCAATTTTATACAAAATCTGAATTCGATACATATTCTGCCAAATTCGAATATGAATTTTCATCGGTATTTCAAAAGAAATTTGATGAATGTTTTGTTACTTTAAAAAATAACCTTTTAAAGATATTACAAATAAAAATTGTGATCAGATAAATGGTATTGAGAACGAATTAGATATGCTTGAAATAATATTAGCGAAATGAGAGAAGCATTAGAAAAAGGTCGATTAATCGATCCGTTACCGCCTCAACGAATCATGGAAGATGATGATTATGATGAAGTTATGTCTGCAATACCTTCGCTGATGTTACATAAAGAGAATGATGAGTTTGAACTACATGAGTTCAAATAGAAATGAGTAAAGTGAAGACAGACATTGTAAAAGAGATTCATTCGCCTGCCTTCTAAAATTCTAAATCGAGCTGGAACGCGTCGTATTTCAAAACATTTACAAACTGATAATGGAACTGAATATAATAATGATACATTCAAGAAATTGATGAAAGAATATGGCATCCATTTATATTCAACGTATAGCACAATCAATGCTTCCATTGCTGAACGCGCGATTCGTACAGTCAAAGAGAAATTATTCAAACGTTTTAATTTACAAGTTTCTTATAAATGGTGGAATTTATTGCAAGATATAACCGATGAATATAATAATAATGTACATAGAACAATAAAAAAGCGACTGGTTGAGAAAGAACATGAGAAAACTCTGTCGAATACAATGTATTTACAACGTATCGTTTAAAACAAAAAATCTATTCGATTTCTGATTTGTAATGTTGATTGTAAATAACGCATTCTTCCTTAGCCCCAGTGTTAGATTTTCTTAAGGTTTTTAATGCTAATATAAGGGATGGGGTTGCTCGTTTAGAGTGAAAAAGGATTATTAGTATCGACTTAGTTTAGTGCTCAACTCACGTTTAGGCTGAGTTGATAAGTTTGAACGTTTCTGGCGTTGTCACATATAGCCTACTTATGAACTTTTTGAATTTTTATAGGGCGGTAAGTCTTGATGGTGTAATTCTGGATTAAGCTAAAGACAGAATAATTGTACGGGCCCCTCTAGTAATTATAAATGAGAAATCTGTCTTCCTTGTGTACATTTTTTGTCATGGTTACACTGGCAGCATACGTATTGCATCCTAGTTTCCGGTGGAGTCAGGTCTGCTGGCAGGTATCAGGTTGGTGACTTGGGACGGTGGTAGAATAATACAGCCAATTGATTACATCGAGTGGAGTTCCGAACCAGCTGCTACATCCGTCTTGAGATGAACGACACTATTTTCGGAAGCCGTACTTGGTGGTGGAGACAAAAACAGCTTATTATAATATACTCGTCTCGCTAACTCCTATTTGCTAGAATTTTTTTGATACTTCAAGCAATTTTATGACTGACTGCTAAAAATATGTGAATAAAATTTTTGTAACACTATTTTAATTGCAAGTAAAAATTATACATTTTCAAATAATTTAGGAGCTTTATCTGCGGCTACACCATCGGTATTCAAAGGTTTAGAAGAATTGCATAAGCAATTTGGAAAATTAAAATGGAGTGAAGTTCTACAACCAGTCATTGATTTGGCCAAAAAAGGAGTCTTTGTCTCAAATATATTAGAAAATGAATTACTTCACGAGCTAGAATTGATAATAAAACATGAGGAATTAGGGTAATTAATCCTACACCTGGAAATAAAACTCATAATAATCAGTAATTATTACTTAATTGCAGAAAACTATTTTTGCGGCCAGGGACAAATGAAACATATAAATATGGTGATCGCATTCGTTATCTTCAGCTAGCAAAAACTTTAGAAATTATAGCTAAAGGGGGAACGAAGGAGTTTTACGACGGAAGCCTTACTAAAGGATTCCTCGATGATATCAAAAAAGGTGGTGGCATAATATCCAAGAGGGATCTTAAATTATACAAGTAAATCTTATTCAATAAAAGTAGTGTTAAAAACATTTGTATTTCAGTGCTAAAGATTCGTTATTATTACTACGTTATACAGAATGGATCGCAAGTTTTAATGATACATAAACCGCATACATGAAAGGTATTTGTAATAGGGTAGTTTAAAAAACACACCCTGTATATTCACAAAATCTGTACAACTATCACCATCTCTCACCGTTATGCAGAGTGAATAAAAAGTTTTAAATATACAATGTGGCGCGAAAGTCCTCACTCGATTTCCTAACACGTTAACTTTGTTTGTAAATAAAAAGACTTCGTTTTGTTTGTTGATTATGTTTATAATTTTGTTGATGCACATTCGGGCTCGATTCACTTGACCCGGGACTTCAAAAAACTCCACAGAATGATATCTGCAGCGTACAAATTTGATGAGCTTGCGGAGAAGTGCAAATGGCCAAAACAGCGGCCGGGAAACGCTTGCGGAAGAATCTCCACTGTCGCTTGTGCTGTGTGTGCGATAGCACCGTCCCGCTGTAACCACATGTTCCTCAAACCCAATTACTCAAATTGCGGCAGCAAGAAGTCGTTGATCATGGTCCTGTAGCACTCACAAGCATAGTAACAATGTTGCCGACCTCGTCCTCGAAAAAATACGGGTCAATCACTTTTTCTCCACCAAACAGTGACTTGTAGAGGATTTTTAGTATCCCAGAAGTGATAATTTTGCTTACTCACTTATCCCCAGAGGTATAAATGCGCCTCGTCGCTCATGATAATTTTCAATGAAAAATCATCCTCATTTCGGTTGTGGTTTAGGAGAGCTTGGCTGAAATTTACACGCGATTGACGGTCTCCAAGCAATAGCTGATGCGCTGTTTGGACTTTGTATGGGAACATCTTCAAGTCTTTCAACCAAATTTCGTTGTAAAGCCCATTTCCTGAGGTCCAATTACATGGTCCGTCGTCTGGTTGATGTTTGAGGCTGCTCTTGGACATCTGCAGCCTTTGTAGCTATATTCTGGACCGAAAGGCTACTCCGTGTCCAGCCACGTCTGCATCTGTCCCGTGGTGACCCAGTGTCCTCGAGCCGAGTGGCTAAACGCCTCAGTGTTTGTCCAATTGGTTCCACACGACCAGCGAATCGACGACGAAATTCACGTTGAGCCAAAATCACTGACCCATTATTTATCAAAAACATTGTCATAATTATTTCGCGTTCTTGAAGAGTGTAGCGATCCATGGTTTGTCTACGTGTATTCTGCTTGTGTTTGCTTCACAAATATCAAACTCCCAATGACATAATAAGACACCCTTTGCACCCCCCCCCTCCTCATTTTAGAAATTCTGGATCTGCCGCTGCATATAAGTTATGATAGAAAATTGAGATATTGTGTTTGTCATCTACTTTTAGACCTATATGGGATAATGCGATAAACTTCACAATGAATGTAAATCTACCACATTATAAAGGACCAGCGACCCTATATTCGATACCGCTTCCTGGGTCCGGTGTAATAATGACTCTAATGGTAAAAATAGCAAGCCGTGTACTAGATCTCAAGAATCCAGATTCAACACATAACTATCATAGGATACTTGAAGCTATGAAATTTGCATACGGGCAACGTTCAAATCTAGGAGACCCAAGAGATCCAAATTTTTCGAAAAGTATCAAAAAGGTAAGCAACGCTCACAAGAATTTAACTTTCATTTATTCTAAATGTATGAAAATAAATGTAGATATGTATGCTATTTCATCATTCATGCATTGGGAGTTATATAAAAAAATTATAATTTCGCGCTAAATCCCAGAACGGAGATGATCAGTTAGGCGTCATTTTAGATTTTAAAATTACAGCTGTTAAACACAAAAACTATTAATGATAGATTCCAGAAATGATAGCGTGATGTCACAGATTACGTTTAGAACGAGTTTAAATAAGGTCTAGGAGGGAAGAGGATTCTACCGTAGGAACGGCTTCCTAATTGCTATCTCTTTCTGCCACACTTTGTTTACTTTGCCCTAAATAACCTATTTGGGGCTAGATATACTTTATATTGTAATGAGGGAAAATGTACTCATTTTGATTAGTTCTACTGAATCTATTTTATACAATTTCAATACTCTAAAATCTTCTAAATTATTCAAGGTGTCTAAATTCTATGAAATATTTTAGATCTTTAAGCATTGTTTCTAACAACTCAGTTAGCTGAATAAGTTAAAATATTATTTACTTATATATAGTGTCACATTGAATTGAATTAACCATTTGTATAGAACATTTACTTAAGCGATGCATTTTAAATCAGACATTCTTGAATTTCTACTATTGCTTTTCGTTCATGTGAACAGCGATGTTTAAGTGTTGCATCTGAAATTTGGATTTCGATTATTGCTATTTGTTGATACGAGTTTTTACGTAGGCGTTGCATCTAAAATTTATTCAATGCATTTTAAACCAAACATACTTGGATTTCGATTGTTACTTTCTGTTGATGCAAATATTTACTTAAGCATTGCATATAAAATTCCGGTAGAGCAATTTAAATCAGCCGTACTTGGATTTCGATTATTGCTCTTTGTTAATGCGAATAATTGCTTGCGTATTGCATCTAAAATTCCTTCAGAGCATTTCAAATCAGACATACTTGGATTTCGATCATTTCTTTTTGTTATGCGAATGTTTATTTAAGCGTTGCATCTGAACTTCCTTCAATGCAATTTAAATCAGACATATTTGGATTTCGATTATTGCTCTTTAATGATGCGAATAAGTGCTTAAGTGTCTCATTCAAAATTCCTTCAGAGCATTTCAAATCAGACATACTTGGATTTCGATCATTTATTTTTGTTGATGCGAATAGTTACTTAAGCGTTGCATCTAAATTTCCTTCAGTGCATTTTAAATGAGACATACTTGGATTTTGATTATTGCTTTTCATTACTACGAATATTTACTTAAGTATTGCATCTAAAATTTCTTCAGATCATTTGAAATCAGACATATTTTGATTTCAATTATTGCGTTTTAGTACGAATATTGGATTTAAAATGATATTTCGGTTACGATTATTGCTCTTTGTTGATACGAATATTTAAGTGTTGCATCTAAAATTCCTTTAGAGCATTTTAAATTAGGTATAGTTCGATTTCGATTATTGCTTTTTGTTGATGCTAATATTTATTTTAGCATTGCATTTGAACTTCTTTCGATGCATTTTAAATCAGACATAATAGAATTTTGATTATTGCTCTTCATTGAAACCAATATTTACTTAAGCGTTGCATCAAGAATTCCTTCAGAGCATTTTAATTCAGACATAATTGGATTTCAATTATTGCTTTTGTTGATACGAATATTTCCTTAAGCGTTGCATCTAAAATTCTTTTAGAGCATTTTAAATAAGACATATTTGGATTTCGATTATTGCTTTTTGTTGATGCGAAAGTTTACTTACGCGTTTCATTTGAACTTCCTTCAGTGCATTTTAAATCAGACATAATAGAATTTTGATTATTGCTCTTCGTTGATAGCAATATTTACTTAAGAGTTGCATCTACAATTCGTTCAGAGAATTTTAAATCAGACATACTTAGATTTCGATTATTGCTTTTTCTTGATGCGAATATTTATTATGCGTTGCATTTGAACATCCTTCAGTACATTTTAAATTAGTGATTATTGGATTTCGATTATTTTTTTTGTTGATTCGAATATTTACTTAAGCGGTGTATCTAAAATTCCTTCAGAGCATTTTAAGTCAGCCATATTTGGATTTCAATTATTGCTTTTTGTTAATACGAATATTGGACTTAAAATAGTATTTGGGTTTCGATTATTGCTTGTTGTTGATGCGAATGTTTACTTAAGCGTTGCATCTGAACTTCCTTTAATGCATTTTAAATCAGACATATTTGGATTTCGATTATTGCTCTTTAGTGATGCGAATAAGTACTTAAGTGTCTCATCCAAAATTCCTTCAGAGCATTTCAAATCAGACATACTTGGATTTCGATCATTTATTTTTGTTGATGCGAATAGTTACTTAAGCGTTGCATCTAAATTTCCTTCAGTGCATTTTAAATGAGACATACTTGGATTTTGATTATTGCTTTTCATTACTACGAATATTTACTTAAGTATTGCATCTAAAATTTCTTCAGATCATTTTAAATCAGACATATTTGGATTTCAATTATTGCGTTTTGTTATTGGACTTAAAATAGTATTTGGGTTTCGATTATTGCTTTTTGTTGATGCAAATATTTACTTAAGAGTTGCATCTACCATTCCTTCAGAGCAATTTAAATCAGACATACTTAGATTTCGATTATTGCTGTTTGTTGATGCGAATATCTACTTAAGCATTGCATTTGAAATTCCGTCAGCATAGTCACAGAAATGAAAATAAAATTTTATAGCCGTTCTTTTAGCCACTTTAGCAATTATCAGTAGAAGAAAACAAAAATTAATCCACGCCATTCGTATTTCATTGTAACGTAGGTATGGCATAATTTTTAAATTAGTGTAACAAATATGTTTTAGACGCTGGAATTGATTCAATCCGAAAAATATTTAAATGATATTGTCAAAAATATAACAAGTACGGATCGAACATCCGATGACTTTAAATATTACGGTGCCCAGTTTTTGGTACCAGAAGACCATGGAACAGCAAATATGGCAATATATGCACCTAATGGCGATGCCATTGCAGTCACATCCACGATTAATGTAATGTAAGTAACAATTGCTTATTATTATTTTTAAATATTGTCGCGTTTGAATTTGGTGGGTGCTCTTACGCCCCAACGTTACTAACAAGAGGGAATGTTTTAAATGTGGAATGTAGCAATTCTCTCCTGCACTAAGATACCTTTTAGTACACTCAAAATGAGATTCACTTCAGTACTCACCTTAATTAATCTACGACGGAATGAAGTTATAATCAACTAGATCAAACACGAATTTAACTAAATGCTGCGCAACCCTATCAACAATAAATCGTCTCCCTCAGTTAAGGCTAATTGAATAAAACAGATTTATAATCTTAACACCATGTATTGAGAATGACATCACTCCACTCAACCACTATACTTACTGTACGGTTTGTGGGCCCCGAATGAATGTAAAAAATGTGCTTCAAACTGAATTAAGTACAATACGGTTTAATCAACGATCAATGATTATTTCTTCATTTTAATTGCAAAACTTTTTTATGGTAAAACTGCCCGTGGGCGACTGCCTCTCTTTTAATTTATTTCGTCTAGCAAATAAACTGCTTAGATAATAAAAACTTTTCACAAAATCTAGCCATTCTGAGGTATTTACAAGTATCAAGCATACAAAATTATCTATCATAGAACTAAATTAGAATGAAGACAAACTTCTTTGTTACAATATTATTTTTCTTAAAAATAGATTCTAAAAAGAAATCAAAGAGTGCAAAAGACATAAGATTTTTTTTCAATAAACAGTCTTCTACAGGCTCTTCTACTTCAAAATCGAGTTCTCCGTCAATATCTTCTTCTATGGTCATATCATCGACAAGAATTACTTTCCTATTCGCACAGCTTTTCATTGTTTTCTATATTTTTTCTACATAGCATTGTCTAAAGTCGGGTTTACTCCCTTTCCTTTTCTAATAGATAGATAGTTTATTAAACCATATTGAGAAGTGTACAAATTAAAAATTACAATTAGTCAAGTCAGACTTCATATATAAATAATTAAATAGATGAAACTATTAAATAAAGGGCAAGTTGGTGAGATGATGTTGGGAAGAAGAAAAGCTGTATTGATTTAACATCGTCCGATAATAATCAATTTATGCATTTGCTTGCCGTGTTATGTGTGTGTACACACATTATCTATGTACGCCGGCTACGAATAATACGTACAAACAAATACGAGCGGTGTTGGTGCTCTCCGCTCGCCTCCACTGTTATCTGTGTAAGAAACCGCATCGGAAACAAAATTATATCACAGTTATGCTCAGAACGTAGCATAACTGTGATACTCTGCTGCATAGGTGATCCCTATGGGGATAACACTTCAGATTGTTATCCACTAGAAAGTTCTATCTGCATGGATTTCTCCTTTATTTGAGTAGGCTAACTAAAATATCACCGGCTGAGATATTAAACTTATATACATGTTTTATTTATTGTAACATATCCTTTATAATATGCCAATTGGCATTTTTTCTAGATTTGGTTCAAAATTTGTTTCTAAAAGTACTGGGATCCTTCTTAACAATCAAATGGATGATTTCTCGTCAAATTTCTTAAACGACTATCAATTGCCACCGTCGCCCAGTAATTTTATTTCACCCTATAAAAATCCAATGTCGTCCATGTCGCCGACTGTTATTTTAGACAAAGATGGAAATGTTCTTATGGTAATTGGCGGTGCAGGTGGATCAAAAATTACATCATCCGTAGCTTTAGTAAGTATTCTAAATCTATAATTTATTTCCATAATATCATTGTCACGGTCCAGATTTCAAGAATATTGAGTCAAATATTAAAAACTTATTATTAGTGCAAAGTGCTCATTTTTGTTCATTTTCAGACTATTATACGGCCGCTTACGATTTGTTTGAGTAATTCTGGATTCCTGCTGATTTTGTTAAGTAACCCTTAAACAAGCGTCAATTCGAC
>WYDF02300686.1:0-15604 GCA_009867245.2 Adranes taylori
TAAGATGATTAAAATTTAATGTTGTCTTTGTCGAAAGCTGTCACCATGTTATTATTATTATTATTATTATTATTATTATTATTATTATTTTATTTTGCTTTAACTAGTAATGTGAAACTTGACTATTTAAGACAATTAGCTTTTTACTAATTTTAATTGAAACATTAGAGACATGATCATGTTTCCTTTAGTCTATTCAATTTGTTTCTTAACCATATCATAAGTAATATCATAAACATGAAATATATCCTCAAAGATTGAACGCAGATGATACAAACTTTGTTTCTTTGGTTCATGTCATGAAATAGGAAATTTGTCTAGTGAGGCACTGCGCGCCTTACAGAAGTTAAATTTGCTGCGGTTACTTTGGTTTGCCTGGGCAATAATCATACAAATTTCAGAGATAACAAACTGGTTTCTGGGTTTCTCTCCAATACTCTACAACATCAGACTTTACATTCTTCCGTTTCTCTTTTGTCAATGGCCGTAGGTATTATAATTTTTTACAATACCTGGGGCCATAGATCAATGGAAAACGAAGAATCTAATGTTTGATGTTATAGACTGTTAAACAGAAACCCATAAACCAGTTTGATAGCTCTAAATTTTATATGATTATAGAATGAGTATCATGATTTAACTTCTGTAAGACGTGTTGTGCATCACTAGACAAATTTCCCATTTCGTCTTCCAACAGCTTAGATAGACATTTGAAGATGAACATCTTGTGATCAAATGTATGTACCTTGTGATATGAATCGATTTCTACAAGATATAAAGATAATATATAGATCCCAAGCGTTATTTTAATCACCAAGCGCAACGCGAAAGTGCCCAAAGTAATCGCTTGTTACAAATTCAAAAAGTGCTTTTTTTTTAGGGTTTACTTACAACATTTTGTGTCTAGTGTTTGATGAATAGGCAGAAGTCAATCTTTTATTTCCTGATCTCATTCTTTCAATTTTAATAGCAATTAGAACAATATTTTTACAGTTATTCAACTTGGTGTTTCAAACTATAAGTGTTTGAAAAACATACCAAGAATATCCTCCACTAATAAATACAATATGAATGTCAACGCATAAGTTAGAAAAAATATTCCTACTTGTGGTAAATTATTTACTGTAGTACTGTTTCACGCAACACTGTTTGCGAATATTGAAAATGTACTGGAATGATTACTGCAGATGGGGTTATTTATTCCATTGATTTATTTATAAAAAAAATTATTTTTAGTTTGAAAATAAGCAAAGTATAATTTACAATGTGGATTTTGTAGTATAAGATGATTAAAAGATTGCATAACTGCCATTCTACAATAATTGCCCTAAAACTTACTTAATTTTTTTTCAGGGATACTGGACGATCCTAATCGTGTTGATAAGCACACAGGTAGAAAATAAAATTATAAAAGACGATCACAAGCATAAAGAAAAAAGTGAGGAAAACACCAAGGAGAAACGTGGTCTGGAAGATTCAGTTCATGGTCATGGTGGCCATCATGAAATTGCACATTTCCATGGAGGTCATGAAGAGCATGGAGGTCATCACGAACATGCGAAAATAGTAACGATCGTAAAGACAATTCCAGTTCCTTATCCAGTAGAGAAAAAAATTCCAGTACCTGTGGAAAAAACAGTTCCCTACCCAGTTAAAGTTCATGTCCCTCAACCGTATCCTGTTGAAAAGAAAGTACATGTGCCAGTAAAAGTTCAAATTAAAGTACCTGTCGCTATACCAAAGCCTTATCCAGTTGAAAAACCTGTTCACGTTCCTGTTAAAGTACATGTTGATAAACCGTATCCAGTCAAAGTATTAGTACCCCAACCATATCCTGTAGAGAAGAAGATATCAGTGCCTGTAAAAATATATATTCCACAGCCCTATCCTGTAGAGAAAAAAATACCGGTGCCTTATAAAGTTCCGGTACATGTTCCAAAACCATACGCAGTTGAAAAAATAATTCCTTATCCCGTTGAAGTGCCCGTTGATAAACCTTATCCGGTTCACGTTCCTAAACCTTATCCAGTACACGTTATAAAGAAGATACCATACAAAGTTGAAAAGCCAGTTCCGTATCCCGTGAAAGTTAATGTCGATCGTCCTGTGCCTTACACGGTCGAGAAACCAGTACCCTATCCGGTTAAAGTGCCTGTGGTACAACCATATCCAGTTGAAAAGAAAGTGCCTGTTCCTGTGGAGAAACCAGTTCCCTATACTGTTAAAATCCCTGTTGATAATCCTGTTCCATACACTGTAGAGCATAAAGTACCTGTAGTTATTGAAAAGAAAGTACCGTATGAAGTTAAAGTACCAATTATTGTACCAATACATGATGAACATGGGGGACATGAATATGGAGGGCACGAGCATGGAGGACACGCGCATGGTGGACATGAACATGGGGGGTATGAACATGGTGGACATGAACATGGTGGACATGAACATGGTGGACAAGAACATGGCGGACATGAACATGGTGGATTTGAACATGGGGGACATGAACATGGGGGACATGTACATGGGGGACATGAACATGGAGGATATGAACATGGAGGACATGAACATGGAGGATATGAACATGGAGGACATGAGCATGGAGGTCATGCACATGGCGGGCATGATATCGGCGGTCACGAACATGGTGGCCATGAAATTAGTGGACACGAGCATGTCGGACATGAACATGGCGGACATGGACATGGAGGACATTAGTATGCAATTAAGAATGTTTACCGTTTAGTTAGAATAAAAATGGTTCTCTTTGCGACTGATTTATTAAAACAAGCCGTATTGTAATAGAAATATATTACCATTTCATTTAGTATATTAAGTTTACTGGTTCTTCGTCCAGTTGTTGTTATTATTTTGTTTCGTTCTTGTACAGAGAAATATATTACTATTTTCCTATATATGCATTTTCAATCAGTGTAGTGCAAATTTTAATACTCGACGTAACAACACATCGAGGTCACGTCAGAGATTTGAATGAAACTTGATGTACTCCCTTCCTATTTGATTGTTTCCCCTCTGTAGCAACTAGTTTTCATTATACAGTCCTTCAATCCTTTCATTATAGATAGTCTGTTGAGCATTCTCAAGACTCATCTAACGTTCAGTCATTGTTTAGAAAAAAAAAAGAAATTTAACAACAAAATACAATGAAGCTTCAGATATGTGATGAAGACCTTCAAAAATTTTGTAACACCTCGAATCAATCGCAGATTCTTTGTAAAAAACTTTGATTATCTCATCAAATCGTAATATTCAACATGCTGGAATATTAAAAATAAAAGATACAGATGTTTAAGATATTATATGTCGTTTACAATAGTTGTTGCGCCATTTTTAAAACGATATCGCAGTGTGACAAAAACATTTCTAAAACTTCTTAAAAACAATATTCTATCATGAAATATATTGATTGAAGAATATTGAAATAAGAATGAAGTAATTATTTGAATGCCATGTTTAAGGAATTTATTATGTAAAGCCCGCGGGAGTTCGGTAAACTTATAGTGACGCTCAAGGTCACAATGATTGTTTACCTTTATAGTATTTATCCGACAAATGCCAAAATACAAAAACGGAACACAACTTTTCAGCAATCAAAAAAATAATTGTTCTATAGATGTACGTACTTGTCTACGTCAGTGGCTACGTCATCTACATCTACATCATTGTCTGCGTACTTTATAAATCAGATGTATTGAAAAATCGGTTAATATTATTATTTAAATTAGTTTTTTCTTAAATATTTAAATACATTTATTATTCAACTTAGAATCTGTTTTAGATAGTCTTTTATTTGCTTTTTAACACATGATAATCATATCATTTGTTGTTGTATATTCAAATTAGTTCATACCATAAAAATTTCATAATAAAATACTTAAATTTATAAAAACATCTGACTTAATTTCATGCAAAATAAATGTAGGTTGACACAAATATTAGAGCAATTTAGCTTACCTTAAATATGGAATATTTGCTGGTACATGGTATTTGGATCCCGCATCAAAGTCTAGTTCAGAACGTAGTACTGGTGGTTTAATTCCGGTATAATCTTCTCTGAAATTAGTAAAGTAAACTTTATTTATTTTCTAATCGATTTATAAATATTTCCCTAAGCGCATAAATTACATATTATGTAATAGTAATAATACATATTGTACTAGTAATAAACAACAATTTAAACTATAAATAAAACATTAATAATAAATCTCAAATAACTATAGAATAAAAATTAATGTATTGATTTAATAATTAAAATCATTTAATTTACATTTAAATGCTATTGAACTAGCCGTCTTAAGTATTTACTATAAATACTATATACAGGGTGAGTCACCACTAACGCTACGGGGTTTTATAGCTACGATTTAAAATGCTTTGTAAATATACTGAGATAGGTGACATAGTTAAGTTATGTCTGTTCTTAAGGGACATACTATTTATGATCACGTTTTTTAATTGTTCGTAAAAAATGACCTAAACTTTCTAACCTAGTTACAAAGTATTCAACTTATTTTGGTTTTTCTAAAAGTATAAGGTCTTGGATATATTTAAATATCTCACAATAAATTTAATTTTAAGAATTTTCCAGTAAGATCTAAATTGTAGATCATTCCTTTAAAATAGATAATAATTGATTAGTAAACATCATTAAACAGAGTGTTCAAAAGTTTTTGTTACTTTATTAGAACCTTCAAACTATAATATCGAGCTTATTTTAAATTAAATAACTCATCATTAGGTATTTTCAAAATTTCACATTTTCTTTTCAATCTATAGAAGAAAAATCGTTTAAAAATGTCTTCTTTATGTCTTTTAATAAAATAGCAACAAATATAGGAGAAATGTTAGCCAACGACTGGAAGATCGGATGGAAACTCTGCCACGCTGCCCACAAGGCGCGTCGCTGACGTAGAGAACCAGTGGGTGGTCTTGAAGGAAACACTCACTGCGACCAAAGAAATTGACATCGGTTATACAAACGAAAAATAAGAAACAACCATGGATGACTAGCGAAATTCTACACCAACGCCTAAGAGAAAATAGTACAAAACAACATATCTCAGCAAATGCAAAGAAATGAGATCAGACAGAGATCAGACAAAGATGAAGGGAAACAACAAAACGGTGGCTGGCAGTCCAATGTAAAAAGATCGAAATTCTCTAAGAGCAACACGACTTGTTCAATGTGTACAAAAATATACAAGAAATGACAGGAAAACAACATAGAACCAAAAGCGGAATATTGAGAGGGCTCCACATCGATATAATGGTCGGCGTCGAGGACAATTTGAAAAATGGACAGAATGTGTAAAAGAGCTTTCTAGTAATGCGCGTTAAGATCAAAGCTCACAAGCTCACAAACAAAATTCCCAACATTGCTTAATAACAGATTTATCGCAGCTTCGCAACTAATTTGGTATCCAGGCTGTTATCAACAACAGCGAATGAATGCATCTGAGAACTACAATGTTGTTATGAACAACACCAAGGTCATTCATCCCAATTCTCACCCAAAAATATATCAATCACTTGCAGAAAAAATGAGATTTTTAAAATTTGTCAAGAATTTAAGATTAATAGTCCTCGTGATATAATAAATGACTTCAGGTAGTACAAAGATCTGAAATGTGTACTATGAGAAACACCAACAATTCTTGAACAGCCACCAATGTGCAAAATTTTTTATTAGTAATAAACAACATTGCAATGCCGAGTGTGAACGTGAGGTGGCGGTGGCAGAACATAGCGTATTGTTGAAAAGGGTGCAAAATGTGTGGATGTGCGTTTTGGCACCTAAAAGGTTAGAAATTACGTACTAAGCAAATGTAATCATTTTTCTTAAATTCTCCATCAATAGATATCATCAAATCAGTATAATATTGTCCAGATATCGTTTCTTGTTTTTCTAAATAATAAATAAAGATTACAACTTTGGAATTTAAAGAAAATGTGACCAACTTTTAAAAGGACTTTTGAAAAACGACATTTAATTCTTTGGAGGCACGTTCCTTGTGAGGAGTTTTGATTATATTTTGGTCTCATATACACTCTCCATTTATGAATTCAAAATAGTATAAACAGTACATATATAGACTAACTAGAAGTCATACTGTACTTAGTAATAAGTAGTAAACAAACAGGAAATTCAGAGCAACAATAGTTTTGTAATCAACGGTATTGCACTAGAAACGGTATTGCACTAGAAAAACTAAAGGTAGTTGAATAAATACATGCTATATCAACGAGTGCTGGAATCCGCCAGAGATACACTCAAGCATCAAATGTAAATACTAAGATGGTATGTATTTCCGGTCCTTTGTATGAAATACAGTCTTGGGCTCTCATCAATCTGTACTGAGCCGTATGCAGCAATTGAGAGGCTTATGCATCAATACATGCTGCATGTAAATAGAATAAGAAATGATTAAGCACTTATCACAGGTTTTTTTTCATAGCTATTAAAACTATTAAAACTGTGTGCCTGCTATTAAAACTAGTCTTATTGAAGAACTATTCTTACTAGTCTAAATTGAAGAAAAATACATTAAATGACTCACGAAATATTAAATTCATCAAATAAGGAAAAACAAACAAATAATCCTGAGGAAACTAATCGGAGAGCTAAAACCGTGAGGAAACTAATCGGAGAATTAAAACCGGATCTGTTCAGGAAAAGATTATCGTCACAGCTTCACTGTTCAAAGTGAATCACGTGGATGTGAGAATATTGCTAACGAGAGTAAAGATTTGAAAACAGCAGAACTTCTGACCTCGCCAAATACTCTTGAAGCATCTGAAACCTCTACCTACTGAAGAGCGTTTATGAAACAAAAAAGAATCCTAGAGATTGGCTACTTTCAACAGTGAAGAAACAACTATGACAGAAATAGAAAAAATACCGTTTATATCCATAATATTGATCACCAGTATAGTACAAATAAACCTTATTGTACTTGTAATATTTGATACTAAAAAAACAGAAAATTATGTAGGTATTCCATACTTTGATTTCATTTTGTCCAGTTCTTCCTGTTTCTTTTCAGTATCAGTTTTCTTAATGCTTTACTCGCTTGATAATACAATACAACTAAATATCTATTACAGACGTTGAAACCAGACAGATGGTCGCAGGCATTCTTTGCATCAAATATATCTTGGAAGACTAATCATTAATTTTCATCTAAAATCTTAAATCCATGTACTTATCGACTAGAGTCTATCCATTGATGTCCTCTAGTTTCTTCTTGGTTGGCTGCACTTCTCTTGCGCGCTGTGCTATGCTTTTATACACAATACCTTACTCAAGATGATATCTTTTTTTTTCTCTTCAATCTTCGGACTTGGTGGTTGTTTTCCAGCAGTTGAGGAGCCTTTGCATTGACGTGGAGGTGAAACCTAGCTTCATACTTTCCAGCGAAACTTTTGACTTCTTCCTGAATGGTTGGAAGCAGTAGATCTCTATGTAACTCAGCATTACGAATATATCAGGAAGCATTTACTATGTTTCGTAGTAGTTTATTCTGAAATATTTGAAAACACTTGATGTTGGAATCACTGGCACTGTCCCGTAGTTGAATGCCGTAAAGTCATATTGGTTTCAAGATCTGATTATAAATCAATAATTTGTCGGATATTGTAAGTTTGGATTTTTTTCCAATTAACCAATATTGCTGTCTATATTTTATGTAGACAGCTTTATCCTCCAACTTTATCCGCGTTCAACTTAATCCTCCAGTGTTTCGTCCAGCCAAGTATTGGCTTGCAGGCTGTTTGTAATTTCCCAGTGATAACTCTTGATCTTTCTCTACTACTAGTAGTGCGGTGTCATCCGCATACATAGCTACTGTATTTCCCTCTAGTTCTAGGATATCACTAGTGTATTCACAAATAAAGGATAGGGCCTAGGGCACTACCTTGAGGCAATCTCGCTTTTATCTCCTTTACTCCGAATATTCATCTTTTTGTTTAAATCTGTAAAAAATTTGTCCGAGATGTAAGATATTATTATCTTTATATATTGATTTTGGAAGAATCTTAGGCAGCATCTAGGACCCCGCCGAGTCTGCAACGCCGAGCACACTTTCTTTTCTTCCAATGGAGATTCAATAATATCAGTTATTCTATGTACTTGGTCTATTGTTGAATGCTTTTGCCTAAATCCAAATTGATAGCTTGGGATTAGGTTATTAGTTCCTAATATTGGTCTCAGTCTTTTATGCAATAGTTTTCAAAAAGTTTTGAGATTATTGGCAGTAGTGAGATCGGTCTGTAGGATTTTACATCATTAGGTTGTTTTCCTGTCTTTGATCACTTCTACAACTTTTCAACATGTCGGGACATGTTGTAATCTAAAAACAGCGTTGAAGAGGTAGGTCAGTGTGACTAAACCTTTTCTGGTAAATGCTTTAGGGTCTCTCCTGTGACAAAGTTGAATTCTGGAGCTTTTTTTGGATTCAGGTTAGTTTTTATCTCATCTGCTACTTCTTTTGGGGAAACAGATGTTATAATTTCAGTTATCTGATATTCAACATTAATCATATATTGTTTTGTTTGCTCTGGGTTGGTGGTAAATATCTCAGACAGGTGTTCGGCAAACATCTATTTATTTATTGTCTCTCGCCCATAGTTCCCCGTTATTTTTAATGGAAGGAATAGAAGTTACAAGTTTCTTGTTCTTCTTAGTTGCTTTCCAGAATGAAAAATCAGTCTCTACATATGCTGATAATTGTTGCAGATAGGAGCTTACAGTTTCTTCTTTAAGATTTTGGATTTCTCTTTTGAGCAGCTGAGACTTGTTATTAAGTATGGTTTTGTCTGTGGGATCCCTCAATTGCTGCTACCTCCTTCTAGCTCTTCCTTTTTCTTTTACAAGTTCTTTGATCTCAGTTGGATACACCTTTGGTTATGTGTGTAATCTCTTTGGTGTTGTTATATGCCGCTGCTTGGATAAGACTGTTGAAGTTTTTAGTTCCTTTTTCTAGTTGTTCACTTGTTAGGTTCACAAGACTGATGATGTTCTGAAGGTCAATCTGAAAGCTTTCCCCAGTCAGTGGTTTTATTAGTGAGGGTGGGTCTGTCTGCCCTTTCATTATTTCACCTAGCGTTCGTATGACACTACGTGAAATGTGAAATAGGCGGAATCTATGTCAATATTGTCTTCGACTTATCACACTTATAGCACTTATCACGTATTTATCACAGTGAATAAAAATAAATACGTCGTCAATTGTATAAAAGAAAACAAAAACTGGAATATGTAATACACATTACGAGATACTCTGAATAACATAATATCCTGCTTCTCATCATGATGACTTAATACAGGAATGTCACTAATCTAGACGCAGTAAAATATCACTGAAAACACTGTTGGCACTAATCTGTTTTGATCTAAAGTGAATTTATCCGGCCTATTAATCTGTGATCTAACGATCACTAATGCTATGAACAATAAATATATTCTGTTGTAAAATATTTATATTTATACCTAATTCAAAAAGTACTAACAAAATTGTTACTCATTACAAGTCAAGCAGAGGTAAGAAAGATAAATGTTGGTATTACTATATTATATACAATATGAAGAAAGTTAGTAACGTTTTTTTAAAGAAGCCAATTCAATATTTTTAAATTACAAACATATTTGTTAACATGTTATGCCTAATGAAATTGGATTCTTGGTACTTCTCCAGAAAGTCAACTTCACTGGAGGCAATCAACTGAATGTTAAATGTATTAGTGATGCAAGTATTTATTGGTCACAAAATCAAATAAAATTTTGACTGACAAAAACTTACTGATAGAAGATACTCCTAACAGAAGTATACCGTAACAGGCAAAATGATACTTCTAACGAAAGAAGATACGCGTAATAGGTCCTAACAGGTAAGAAAATTAAGTTATTGGAGCAAATTGCCGACATAACACACGTGCAATAAATATAAACATCAAATAGTGTGATAATAAATATAAAAATTTGTTCTGAAAAGCAGTTGAAATGACAACAGTTCGAAGAAACAACATAGGAAAAGACCTTTGCGAAAAGAGGAACTGCAGCGTTATTGAAGTTAGCGAAAGCATTCTCAAACATTATAATTAAAATTACAGCAATTATTTATAATTATAAATATAATTTACATTTATTCTTAGTGAACGTTATAATCTTCAATTACCTAAGCCTCCACCAGTGACAATTATACTGGTCCTTATTAATTTCACCGCGAAATATTGCATATCTCCATTTATCCATGAGCAGTGCATATGGTAAAAATGCCAATTTTTCAAGCGCCATTTGGTATAAATAATTGATTGTCACTTCATCTTCATCAACGGATGGTTGAACTAAACCCAATGTTTGGAGATGTTTTGGCGTGGCCACCGATAGACCAATGGCTTCTCCAATAGCTTCGTGGAAACCTAGTTTATTAAAAGAAAATGTATTTAATAAAAACTTACTTATCGAACAGTTGTAATCTCCCCATAGTGTTTAGATCTTGTTTAGAATTTGCCCATATTCTACTAGGGTAAAGGTCTGTTATTTTTTGTGTATTGGACGCTAAAACCTAAACAATATTCAAATCACCCAGGACAGAAAATATTTATGTCTGTCCTAAATTTTTGATTACGAGAAAGTGTCTTTTCGAGAAAACTTTCTCAACGATTTTTTTCATTTGATACAATTTTAAGCCACTGCGGGCATAAAATTTCCTGCATATCAGTCATCACAAAATTTCAAAGTCACAATGTGTACCAATTTCTTAATTGGTTACCAAGAGACTGTAACAACGAAAGGCCAAATTATGACATAAAAGGGACCATCACATCAGCTTGCTGAATTTGGTTTCAAAAAATTGATTCCAAAGGGTAAAGACTTGAAGACTTTTATTAGTTTAAACTGAAATTATTTTCACTTTAATTACATTCATTACCGTGAACGACTGTCTACGCAAATTTGAAATATAATATCTTATCAATTTTGTGCTACTTGTACGTAAATAATTAATTGTAAACAATATTACTTATATTACTTTGTAACTTAGTTGGAATAAATTATTATTATTAATCTACCATAGATCATTCCCTCGGTAATTTTAAAGCTTGATCTAGAGATCTATTTGAACATTATAACTCGATCTATCATAGCTTATTTATTAATAATAGACGGTGGAAACCATACGCTCTATAGTTTCAATATAATTACTTCTTAGGTTTATTCAGAAGTTCGTAAGCAGTTAATTACTTAACTTTAATTTAATAATTGATTTTGCTGAACTTACAAAATTTTTTGTTTTAGTTTCAATTTTTACTTCCATTATTTCTTGTTATTTATTGTTTTATCTAGTCATTAATAAAAATGTATAAAAAGACACTTCATTTCTTCTCCTATTTTTTTTTTATAATAATGAAAATTTAACTTGATTAATAATTCAACAGAATAGCCCGTGATCACCTTTAATTAATCAAGAGCTCATACATATATTATTTTAAACAGGAGGAAAAAAGTTATAACATAAGACGATTGCATGTGTATTTATTTGTTCTTTAACCTAACAGTCTTTACCTATCAGTAGTACGTAATATAAAAGTTATTTATCCTTCTTAAGCTTCAAGATTTCAGCTCATAGTGCTAGAAACCTTAAGAATAATTTTTTTTTAAACTTCATTCCATATTTGTGCTCAAGTAAATTCATGTTTTGCTCTATACTCTATACGTAAAGTAAGTTTGCGTAAAAACCCCTTAAATTAGTTCAATTGGCTAGGGCTCTAAGACGTACCCTTGGTCAGTTGGTAAGATCGGCGACTACACCATATCTCTTATTATGAGAAACATCTGTAAATCTTATATAAGAGACTTAAGGAGTACTTTGTGGTGCTCCATAAGAAGAGAGGGAACAGGGAGCTATAACGAAATTGTAATAAAGAAAACAACATTTACCTGGATTTGCACCATCCCTGAAGACTTTTGGTTGATTTCTATAACTGATGAAATAGTGTATATGGGCCATTTCATGATGAGCGGTAATTAAGTCTTTCATTGTGACTTTTGTGCACATTTTAATTCTAAAATTTAGAAACAAAAATGTTAAATCTATACTTTATACATGTGTAAATGCATAATGAAAGTTAATAATATAATTCATTAGCACCTAAAATCACGACCATTGCAAAAATCCCATGCTGACGGTTGGCAAATGACAACTCTATCAGCTGATTCTTCTAATACTGATGCAGCCCAGAAATCTTGAGACAATGCTGTGATGTTTAAAGAGACAAAAAAATCTTCTGCCAATCTGAATATATCGACCGGTGTGTAACCCTAAAAGAATGAGAAAATTATGTTCGGCTGTATAGTTTTCAAAGAGTATTTAACACAGTAAAATACTGTAGTTCCATGACCAATTTAAACCTTAAATTGCCTCAAAAGACTAATTATGGAGTAAGTAAATTTATGTAAATCTTGGATATTTACCCGGCTTCATGGTTACAGTAGAAATATAATGATTGCCATTTTTCAGAAATGAGTTAAGCATATAATTTCATCAATGTAAATTAGTGAATAATATAAGTTAATCAATTATTTATAACTAATTTTAATATACTTATTTCCAAATATTCTAATTTTATTAAAATTGGCCTAATGAAAATTACATGTTATGTTTGCATCAGAAAATAAACATACCTGTCTTTCCATTTCGGGTGTTACTTCCAAATAATGTCTGCCCGGATAAGGTTGTGTAATTTCAAAAATATTACTCCACGATTGGCCCCACATATTGCCTAAAATATGGGCTGGTAATGGAGCCTGTCTATTAATCTTTTCCGGTCCATAAAAGTCACGTAAACGCTTACGGACATATGCGTGCAATTGTTCGTATAATGGTTTGATTTCATCCCAGACACGCTCCAGGTCGTCATTCAGATTTAATGATTCAAAAGGAAAATTCCAATAGTCGGCTGTATTTGGAAAATCTAGAAATGGCAATAAAAAATTTTATTATTTTTAATACAGATTTTTTTTGGTTGAAATATAGATCATAATGTCTACCTGCAAATTATTTAGTGAAATTAATGTTGAGAATATGTATCTATAATCTGCAAGTTTTTATAACCTGCAACTTATTTTGAATTCAACGCGTTAAATTTAAAATCAAGGGTAATGACGTCACCAGATGTCAGTTGGAAACCATGTTTATTATTATTAATAGTTATCAACGCTATGTTTACAACATGTGTTACGCATTTATTAAGTAATTTTCTTTGTTGTTTTTACTCATATTAATATTTATTGATTATTAAAACTTTAGTACAAATGAACGTCTATAATTTTGTCAAGATGGTAACAGAGCGTGTGGTTCACGTAAATTCACGTAGTTCTACTTCGCGAAGTTCACCTAATTCTACTTTCTTGAATAGTCCTGTAAACAGTACGAAAGCTGTAATATATAAAAGAGAAAGACGTAGCTCATTTAATAATAAACGTCTTTATTCCGAAACAGTATAGGAGAGTACAAAAGTGAGTAATTAGCATAATTAAATATACAATACTTATAGAAAAATACATTATAATACACTGTTCAATTACTAAGTCGAAATCATTGGGCTTAGATTCAGTTAGTACAAGTACATTACTATTTTTCAAATAAACGCAAAACTACCGGAAAGAATATTGCATTAGACGTATTGAGTTATCAAAACCTTAAATTATAAATTTAATTAAAATTAAAATTGTAGTTCAATTAAAATTAAACATTGATGTAGTGTGCGCGTGCATACAGTGCGTCAAGGTGCAGACAAGAGGAAACAGAGGGAAGCCTTATACAAAAAACAACCGACCCGAGGTCACAGAATCATAGATTAACATTTAGATTTATCTTTCGTAAGTCTCTCTTAAATATTCCAAAGTACGCCCCCTAAGGAGTGATAGAGATAGGGTTTTAAAGCTATTTGTTAAAGAGTTCCATTTCTTAGCTATATTATAGGCAGCGTCGGATAAAGGGATGTGCAAGCGATTTGAAGTAGATTTTATAAATTAAAATTGATCATTTTTCATGAGACATCGATTTTTTTTAGCAAGCAAAGAAAAATACTTCGGTCGCTCCACCTCGCTCAACAAGATGATTTTTTTAGCAAGCAAAAAAAACTTCCCTCGCTCCACCTCGCTCCAATTTTTTACACAGTTCTTTTGTGTAATTTTGATTATAGGAATATGAACGCAGATATATCGATGTCCTATGTACTGGCGGCGTGATGGTGCCTTTAAATCTAATATTTAGATTGTGGACATCATGTCTATAACTAATTTTATTGGATAAAATTGCTGGAGATTTATTTAGCATTATTTTGTAGAAGGAAATCACTTCATGATGAATTCGTGCCACTTTCATTGAGGACCAGATAGCATCCCTTCTTTTTTGGCTTACATCAAATTTACGAAGCCCGTATACATATCTTATACAGCAGTTTTATATTTTCTGAATTTTATAATCGTAATTTGTATCAAGACAAGGACAGGAATTGAATATTGAAAGTACAAGTCACTGACATGACATTAATGTCGTTTGCTCACTCAAAAAATCTCTGGCGTTATAGAGTAATTTTAATCTACAGATTGCTTTTTGGCAACATTTATTTACTAGGTTTTAAACCGTAAATCCTTGTCTATTACTAATCCTAAGCTTTTATCCTCATTCACTACTGACAATACATGGCCTTGCATTATCAGCTTTACTTGAGATGTTAATAATTGGCGATACTTATTTTTAGAAAAGATAATTACCTTTGTTTTTACCGGATTAAGTATTAATGCATGTGCATTAGAATATTTAAGAATCCCTTCTAGATCATTATTAATGTTAGTGCATGCCTGCATTACTTCATCATTAGAAAATGGCGTATAGGTTTGAGTATCATCTGCATAACATTGTATTTTACAGTAATTTACGACCTTTGGAAGGTTGCTAGTATAAATAGTATATAATACTGGACCAAGAATTGAGCCTTGTGGAATTCCTGATTCAGACACAGATGTTCAGACAAACTATTACCTATTTGTACCGTTTGACATCTATAGAATAAATCAGATTAGAAATAGTCCACTGATGATTCACTAAGCCCAATACTACGCAATACACTCAAAAGAATATTGTGATTTACAGAATCAAAAGGCTTTGAGAAATCCAGTAGAATTGACATAGTGTTTTTAATTTGATCAGTGGCAGATATAATATAGTCAAAATATTTGACCAGAACACTGTATCAGAACCACTGTAGCCAAAACCACTGTAGTCCGCCCGAAATCCTGATTGGCAATCTGGAAGGATGTTGGCGTTTAAGTGATCTCGTAGTTGAGATGCTATAATTTTTCTAATATTTTTGACATGGATGGAAGTATGCTTATAGACCGAAGATCTGAAAATGAGGTGGGATTGTTTATTTTGGGAATGGGTTGTTGAGGAACTTATGTAATTTTAAATTCATTTTAAGAAGAACACACTGTATTAAATTTAATGATCGTAAGATGGTAATATATCGTTTTGACAATCTGTTTGTTATGGCGAGACGGGTATATTTGTGCCTCGGAATGGGA
>WYDF02300697.1:0-15604 GCA_009867245.2 Adranes taylori
TATATATATGTATGTGCACCTTTCGGTACTAGGATATACACTACAAAATTGATTATGAACAACTTTATCTACTATACAACACCAGCGACTCAATATATTGTGTTACAAGTTTGAAATTATTTGAATGAGAAATGTTAACTTTTAGAAAAACTAGTACAAAAATATAGCAGAAATCAATCCAAAATTATTCTTTGTAATGTTGGCAATGAGTTAATTTTAGTTGGCAATGTGTATTTTCTACAAGACTTTTTGAACACATCAATATATAATATTTTTGATGCCCATAGAAGATACAAATATATACATACACATTCACTGCTAACGCAGGAGAAAAAAAAACACTGAGGGACTCTACGGTCTATTAACTCCCTTGTAAAAGAATTACCAAATCACTATCAACATTAACTATCCCCTTTTTCCACATATACATCTAACATCACCGAAAGAAATTGCTTATTGTATAGGATAGATGTATAGAAATATTGTATACATTAGATATTTCCTGATATTTCATTTGCATTCCAATGATGCAGAAAGTATTATAATATAAAAGGAAGATGAATTGAAAAACACGTGTCATTTATATTATAGCCTTTTCAATTTGATGTTTTATACATCTTGGAATATAATAGTGTACGAGTTTCCCTATGAAATTAAGATTTTCTAATTGTAATTCACGAGGCTGTAAAGAAGTTTTAACTGTTAGTGTATTTGTCAGAAATTTGAAAATTATTTTTTGTTTATTACTTTTTGTTAGGTGTTCGTAGGATTATCAATTCTAATTATTTGTATCTTGTCTCGTAAGGCACTTAATAATTCACTGAGTGCCTGTTGTCATTTTTCTTGTTTATTGATTCTTGATTGTTTTTGTATGATTGCCTATTTTTATTTTTTTGAATGTATCTTTTATGTAATATTTTTATTGGTGCTAGAATGCTTTCGAATTTACAGTTCAGTTGTGCTTTTATTAAATATCTGTTGATTTTGTTTTTATATGTAGGTTCTTGTTGCTTCTTTTTTATTGTCGTTGTTTTTTATATTGTATTATTGGGTGGTTTCTATTGATTAGATGTTCTTTTTAATATATTGTCCTTTGTTTGCACGATTGTACGAAAGTTTCTAAATTCTTTTGTTTTTCCGATGCATTTTTTGTTTTTTAATGTATTGCATGTATTTTTCGCTGAGCTTAATTTTTCAGTTTTATTCGCGTTGTCTCTAAATTGTTTGTTTACGTGGTTCTCTGTTCTACACGTAATTTTGATGTATGGCTAAAATAATAAATAAATAAATAAATAAATGAATCTTTATTGGCAAATGCACAAATATATATTTTAATATACTAAATATAAACCCAATACTCATCCAAACCCAATACTAAAGAGACTAAACGTCATTCTCCCTTCAGGGAGAAGGGAAAGCTTTGCCCGTTACCTCATCTTTTCCTCCACATACCCATCCCCCTCTTTCATTTTTACCTCACCTTCCATAATTTTCCTTCTTGGCCCACTCTTTTCCATTCTCTTATCTCATTTTACACACATTTACACTACACTTGCTCCTCATTTTTCTTTTCTTTATTATCCTTACTTCTCTCCTCTATGCTTTCCATCTCCTCTCAGTTCCCTCCTCATAGTCTATTTACTTTCTTTTATTTATTTCATTCCTAATTTTTTTCATTAATTTTAATCCTTTTCCTTCCTGTCCTAAACTTATCCTCCAGTTTTCCACCAACTCCCTTTTCTTCTCATTCCACACTATCATCACATTCTTTTATGCAATGATTACATTTTTCTTTTATTACGCATATCCTACACATTGTATCTATCTCTTTCAACCAATACTTATTTCCCCTCTCCTCACTCAGGTCTGAACCTTGCAATCATTCTTTTGTCCTCACATCTCAAACCTGATAATAAATCTTAGCCATACCTTATTCTTCCCTAATCCATATATACCTACTTCCACCTATTCTACTCTCTCTCTCTCTCTCTCTCTCTCTCTCTCGCCTCTCTACATCTCTCATTCTTTGCATAATCTCATTCACTGCTTCGATCCCACCCATCATCTTCTGCCACCATCTTTCCTTCGACAATCCAATCATCTAATACAATACATCTAATCACTAATCCATTCGTTCTCACTTCTATCATTTTCTCCTATCTGGATTCCTTCCAAGTATACTTGTCTGACCAACCTACTTTCTTCATCCTTCAATACCTTCTTCTAAAACTTTTCACTTCGCTTATCCAACGTTTACATTTGCCGACCTCCTGCATGACTGCATCCTAGTACTCCTATCCAAATCCAGCATCCTTCTCAAACATCCCACCTGCACTCTCTCCATCTGTTCTCTTTCTTTCACAGCCTATAATTCCGATCCATACATCATAATACTATTCACACATGCCTCCATAACATTTATCCTCTTTCTTATTGATTCACCAAACTTTCTTTCCCGCACCATTCTCATTCTCTTCATAACAACCCTAGCCTTCTTTGTTACCATTTCCATATCTTCTTTGTGTGAGCCACTTTGCGCCAATATAAAACCTAAATATTTGTAAACTTTCAACATTTCAATTTTATTCCCCCCTATCTCAATTGCATCCTTTTTACAGTATCTCCCTCTTTCTAACACACCATTATTTTAGTTTTATTCACATTCATTTCCAATCCTCTTCTATCCAAATATCCTTTCACCCTCCCAATCATTTCTTTCATCTCTATTCTACTACCAACCAAACATATTATTTCTTCCGCATATGTAAGAGACTATACCTTTATCCTTCCAATCTTCATCCCTCCCGCTTCTTCCTTCTCTAAAACCTACTCCAAGCCTGACAAATATTTATTGAACAGACAAGCACTAGGTGGGCAAACCTGCCAAACTCCCCTTTTAGTCTCAAACCAATTCGATACACTATCATTTACTTTTGCTCTACTTTCGCATCCTCACTTATGCTCTACTTTCGCACTATTTCTCCTTTTTTCTATTCTTCTGGCACTCTTTCTTCAACTGTTTATATCCTATTCATCCCCCTTACTAGCCCACCCAACTCATTCTCATCCAAACATTCCCATATATCCATTGGCACTATTCGGCCTTGCTGCTCCATCTTTTTTCACATTCATTATCTCTGCCTTTTCTTCTTCTATACTTATTTCCTCCACTTCACTCTCGACCATCCCCACAAATCTCCTTTTCTCTTCCACAAACCCTTCTTTCCTACACTTCTCCTCTCATTCACCTATATTTAAATTAGACCTTACTTTTTTTCCTTCCTACTATCCCACTTTTTCTTTACCATTGTTCTCCTCTTTAACCACTGTTATCTAGCACATTAATATTCTTCCTAATCCGCCTCACCTTACCATCACTTTCCTGAGTACCTCCCTCACCTTCCTTTTCTTCTTTAACCATTCTTAATACAGTTCGATATATTCATCTCTAATATATTTCCCCCTTTCCTCGTATTCTCCTATCTAGCGTTTCACCCCTTCGTATCGCTTAAATATTTTGGTCATTTTATACACTGTCTGTATTTCTGACGTTGTGTATTTTTTTTCATTACTTTTTTCTAGATATTGTTTTTATGTTTATTATTATTATTAATTGTCCTATTTCAATATTTTTTTGTTATTTCTAATATGTTGTTTTTCTGAAAATGTTGGTCTCCACAGAATTTGACTAATTCCATATCTAAATAGTTGATCGTGTTATCGTTTTCTTCTTCTATTGTTAAATGCATTGATGTCTATTATTTAGTATGTATTTATATTTGATTTATGTTTGTCTCATCTATATGCATATGCTGTAAACGTACCTTATACCCTTTACAGCAAATAAGTGAATAAGATGTATTGTCATATTATATATAACAGACATGATACAACAAATATAAACAATAAACAAATAAAAAACATTAAGTACACATCAAAACACAATTTACAGTAAAAGAAACTTACAACTTTCTTTAATATGGTAAAAATTTAATATGAAAAAAAAACCGAATAGCTCAATAAATTGAGCTCGTCAAATTGCAAGATTTTCCCTATTTAACTGACTCTCTCTAGCTTCTCACTAGTTTCCTAGATCTCCATAAAAAAACTCCCTGTACATAAAAAGTGATCCATAAAGATTCAGGATGTTCTACATTTGTCACACAGTTAACTGTTAACAATTAACATTTGCTAACAATTATCTGTTAGAGAAGTTCTACCATCTCTAACAGTTAATTGTTAGCAAACAGTTAACTCTGTGACAAATGTAGAACATCCTGAATCTTTATGGATCACTTTTTAAGTACAGGGAGAGTTTTTTATGGGGATCTAGGAAAGTAGTGAGAAACTAGAGGGGGACAGTTAAATAGGGAAAACCTTGCAATTTTACGAGCTCAATTTATTGAGCTATTTGTTTGTTTTTTAGAAAAAATGCATGACTAACTAGATATCTCGCAAAATCAAATTTTTTTTGTTTGGTGCTTAAGGCTGTCTATTATTGGCTTTAAAAACGTGTAATGGGCAAAGTTTTAGGTAATTATGTACTTAATAATACAATTTAACAAAAACAAGGAGACCTCCTCACCACGACGAAGCACAACTTGCTAGATGGCGCGAACCCTTCATGGAGGTGCTCCATAGAGAAAGTGAGCAAGAAAGAGGCTAAACAAGAACCTGAACAAGAGGAAGAAATTGTACAGAATAAAAAAATTGTAGGAAATGTAACTAACTTGGACGCAACTTCTATGGAAGAGATTAAGGCAGCGATCAAGAACTGAAAAATGGAAAGGCTCTTGGAGTAGATAATATTCCACCAGAGCTCCTGCCAACTGACCCAGGCATCACCACTGATCTACTGTACCATCTCCTTAAGAAGATTTGGAACGAAGAAAACTTCCCATAGGAATGGAGAGAGGGACTCCTCATCAAATTACCTAAGAAAGGGGACAAAACTGTCATAATTGGAGAGGAATCACTCTGCTATCAATTCCAAATAAAGTGTTGACGCGGGTGATAATCAACAGAATCAAAGCAGAAGTGGAACCATAAATAACGAAGGAGCAAACAGGGATTAGAAGTCATTGTTCTTCTACCGACCAAATTAACATGCTTCGTATTATTAACGAACAGTCGAATGTATTTAGCAATACAACTTGTCTTCATCTTCTGTTCATAGATTTTAAAAAGGCCTTTGATTTCCTTAAAAGCGGCAGCATGTGGAAAATCTTGCCGAAATACGGGATGCCGGAGAAGATAACAAAAGTAATTAAAGAAACATACAACAATTACACATGCCGTGTAACGCACGAGGGGAAAATCACGGAACCATTAGTAGTCAAGTCAGGAATTCGCCAGGGATGTATTCCGTCCCCAACTATCTTTCTATTGGTTCTGAATGAAGTGATGAGGAAAGTCACGGATGAAAAAAGATAAGCATACAGTGGAAGCTGACTGAACGATTGGGGATCTAGATTTTGGCGTCTGAAAGAAAATTCCTCCAAGATAAAGATTATGTAGATAAACACAAAAGATATAAGAACACTCAGAATATTCAGAACCAATGTGAAAACAGTGCTATTATACGGTTATGACTCTTAGAATGTAGCCTCCAAATTCACCAGTAGCTTGCAGGTCTTCCTGAATAGATGCATCAGAAAAATTCTTCGAATCTTCTGGGCAAGTATGATATCTAACGAAAATCTTTGACGTCAAACGAGAGAGGAATCCATCTCCATTCAAATCAAGAGAAGAAGATGGAGGTGGATTGACCATACCCTCCGAAAAACCCAAGATGTTGTGGAGAGGCAAGTTTTGTTCTGTAATCCGCAGAGAAAATGGAAACATTGAAGACCAATTATGATAATTATGACATGGAAGACTATTATGATATACGACATGTACAGAATGTAAAAATTTGTAACAAAATAAAATAACAAGCCGCATGGTTGATGTGCATTATATGTCAATCTAGATCGAACGGTTCTTGCAACAAATTCAATACATATTTCATTCAACTTCAAGTTTATTATGAGATATTTCTTGTAATATTAACTTAGATATTATTATGTTTCTCCCTAAACGTGATTTTTTAGTATTCTGAAATTTATCAAACTTTTATTTATATATATATATATATATATATATATGTATATATATGTATATATATGTATATATATATATTGTTAATTATTTGTAAGAATAAACGAATTAATTTTTAGCGTTATCATTAAGTACCTCAGTTTTATTTTCACTTAGTTTTAATTTCGATGAGTTACTACAGCATGTCTTTATAGATTGCAAAGTATTCGAAATATTATTAAATTAAGGGCATTATTGGTAATTTAATACTAACCCTAATCAAGTTCAAGTTAGAGTTTTTGTTAATTTAATTGTTTTGTTCTAATATTATTTCTAAGCTCCCACAACTGCAGCTGATTTTTAAATTGCCCAACTGAAACATATTTTTTTAATGAATAATAACAGAGTTTTAAGCACCGAGCAAAGTAGCGAAATAAATTTTTTTGCGAGCTATCTAGTTAGCCATAGATTGTTTTTCAAAAATCAAAAACTCACTCTGTATATAAACATATGATGCTTCAAGAGTAAATATGAGATTGTTACATGAAATTTCTTAAGATATTAATTCCTCTTTTGAAATAAATTAAGGCTACTTTTTACAAATCAATGCGGGATTGTTTACATGGCTTTTCTTCGATGTGTCCACTTACTTTACACAGACATACACATGCATAGTGTGTATATCGTATCCTTATTTATCATGTAATCCTAATCTACCGCACGCTGTGAAATTCATTACCACTAATTTAGCGCCTATTGTGCTCCAACGAACATTGAAATCGTATACATTGATTACACTAATACTAGTATAATACATTTTCTACCGTATCTTTAGATGGGTTTAAGGTTTCCCGTACTGAAATATAAGAAATGTTTGAACTCTAAATTACATTATCTATTGTTTATATTTTCACTTGTCTATTCTACATTAATTAAAAGCGCCTCGTGAATACATGAAGATTTTGGAGCGATCCTATAGTAAACTTCCTCGAGTAAATCCCCCGACAAGTTAAGCATATGCCGTTTTCTGGATTTGAAAAAAATTCTACAAGATTTATATTGATCGTTTTTTTTAACTATTTCTATAAAAGTTAAGAATGTTTGAAGAATAAAAAAAAAGATTGTGGGATTGTCAATTTTCTATGAATCCAGGAAAAATGTGGTTTTCCCCACACGTTTCAGGATTATTTGAAGAAAATTAGCATAATATTTGTACTTTTGACGAATTTAGATTTTTTAAATTTTTGAACATTTGGGTCATGGAAAAAAGTATGTCAAATTGGTAGGACAAAAATCTTAACTTCTAATTAAGTGAACGCTTACCAAATGATAAATAAATAATTACTAGACAATGCGTAATTATGTACGTTTTAATAATAAATTGACCGGAACTGAGTGAGAATGGACTCACCATAAAATCCATGGTCCAAATGGACCCACATTTAAGAATACATGGAAAGCTTGATGCGACCAGTATTCTGTCGGCTGAAAGAACATTGTTTTCTTTATTTAGAAAAACAAAATAAATCGACCTTATAAATGGAAACAAAATAATACATTTTTAATCCGACAATGCGCACTCTTCACATGAAAATATGGAAGCAGAAAAAGCAACACTTGACATGAATGACGGACTTGAACTACTTGCGCCAGCGTTTCCAGACTTAAGTCATTATTTTTATATGAAAAGTGTGAATCCTATGCAATTTTGAACGCATATTTGAACGCACAATGCTTTTGTCATACTACCTTCTTTAATGTGTAAGTAAAGCGATCGATCAGTGGTTAGAATAGTTTTAGATTTTGGATTTCTAATTCAATATGACAACACCAGACAAATCCAGAGTAGTTACTCCAATAGGAAGCAGACAGAAATAAATACAATATCTCCTAATAAAATGGAAATCAATTTTTTGCTCCTAACTGTTTTAAAAGATCTGACCATAAAAGTCCGTGATACTCATTACTTAAATTGAATACATAAAACTTATATCTAGTCTTAACTGTGTTGAAAATAAGCGGTAAAGGTATTTCAGTAACTTCGTTGTGCATACTGGTTTGATGAACGGATTTAATTTGAAAGGTTTCGTTGTGAATATATTTTGAATAAAATTTGTGCGTAATATTTTCTCTTAAAACTGAATTAGAACTTCCGGTATCAATCACAAATTTTTAATTTACATCTGGGATTACTATATATTGTAATTTTGGATTGCTTTCTAAATTTATACTAATTACGTGTTAGGGTCTAAGTTCAAAGACGGGTAAAAATTTTGAACTTGATTTTCAAATTCAGTTTCAGAACAATCAGTTTGAATATTTTCATCGTATTCGCTGGCATTACTTGGTTCATACATTTCTGGATAAGTTACAGCATTTTCTGGGTAATACTCTGGAAATAACAGACTTTACAATATTGTAACAAAATTTTGACATCTCCTAACAAAGAGAATATCAGACTTTCCAAAATTGTAACAAAATTGTTACAACTCATTAGAAATTTAACAATATTGTGAAGTTTTCAATGGCCATCAGAATAACACAAAGTAAAACATCTGGTTGGCGTGTATTTAACAAAACCTCTCATTAGTTATTTGGATAAGCAGAAACCAACGTAATATTTGTTTTCATATTTAAAACGTCTTGTTTCGTCAATACATAAATCACACATTCACATTAAATTAGCTAAAAGAAACAAGTACAAAAGTATGGGTTGGGATGTGTAATGCAACAATGAGTTAAATAACTAATTATCTAACAGGACTATCAATTATCTTATATGTTCAAATAATTGGGATATTAAATATAATGAACGCAATATAATCCTTGCTTGGCAAATAACGTATTCAGCATGTGCAAGACCCTTAACTGAAGCGAAATGTTTTAGAAACACAGACCATTTGTAATTGAATTGAAGACAGGATGCAACTAGCTAAAGTAAATAGTGAAACAAATGCATCTCGACTAATTAAAATTTATGATTGACTTTAAGTGAGCGACACAAAACTAGAAAAAATGCATCATGCAATTATCTCGATTCCACTTAAGAAGACGTTTGTTTTCTATAGTTATATACTCATGTATAGTTATATATAAGTCAAGGAACGACCTTGGACTTATGCACATATAAACTGCACTTATTATCCTTAAGTTTTCACGTTCATTATCTAATTGATGTCATTTTTTATATAGTTTAATAGTATTGATTTCAATTAGCAGCATAAATTAAATTAATTCATAATTATATTTTGAAAACGGGTTACATTAAACTTATTCCAGTTATTCATATTTAGAACTATTAAAAGATTATTTGCGCCGCTGGAGGCTAGAGTGCTATAAGCTGCAAAACATCTTTATTTTAACTACTAAGAGTTTGACAGGCCGAGATACATAAGCTATGGACTCGGGCCAAGTTCTTGAAAGTGCGAGTTTGGGCCGAGTTAGGCTAAACTTTACATATTAAAAATCCGGGCCGGACTCAAATAATGCGGGACCTGTGCATCAATTTAGCTATATGAGGTATAATCAGATACTATGCTGATTGTTTTTTCGCGAGTTGTAGAAGTCCAACTGTCAAATTTTTGTTGTTGTTTTGTTTGGTAGATATGTCCCGAAACAAATGTTGACAAATGACAACAGCAACTATATTGATTATTTAGCTTATTGCTAACTGTCCATAAGTTTACTTCTGTTTTGGTATCACGGCGATTTTTTACTTTTGAAAAAAAATGAACAAAGAATTTGAATCAAGTTTTGTGTTAAGTGCGCCACAGTGCTGGTCATGTTAAATCTTGATTTTGGTAATTCTTCTATAAATAAAACAAGCGTTTATAAATGTTCGAAGCGTTTCCAAGAGGGCCACAAAGATGTTGAAAATGACGAGCGTCCAGGGCCTCCTATCACATTAGTAACCGATGTTTGCATTTCATTTCGCCAGGTCAAGCTATTATTTCGGATATGTTGGGCGTGAGACGAATGGCAGCAAAATTTGTTCCCAAATAGTTCGATCAAAAGCAGTGTCGAATTGACGTTGCTCAGGAACTGCTTAATGAAATCAACAACAATCCAGAATTGCTCAAACAAATCACTGATGATGAAACATGGTGTATGGATATGACATCGTCGAAACTAAGGCCCAATCGTCCTAATGGAAGCTTTCTGAAGAGCCAAGACCGAAAAATACTCGCCAAGTTCGCTCGAATGAGAAGGTTCTACTTACTGTTTTCTTCGACATCAATAGCATACTGTACCATGAGTTCTTGCCACCAGGTCGTACGGTCAATAAGGAGAACTACCCACGTTTATGTGAAGCAATCCGAAGAAAACGTCCAAATTTATAGCGAGGCAACTCCTAGCGATAACAACACGATAATGCACCTGCGTACACTTCATTGCTTGTTCGTGAATTTTTGGCAAAAAACAACACCAAGAGACCATGAACGGACGACGTTTTCCGGATATTCACGAGATGAAGACAGAATCGCTAAAGCAATTAAACGCCATATGGAAAATTGAACTTGCTTCGACGAGCTGACAACCCGCTGGAATAAGTGTATTATGTCCAATGGGGATTTCTTTGAAAGGGAGAATATGAACATTGAGTAATAAACAAAGATTATTCCAGAAAAATGATACTTCCTCATATTATTTGATCGTACCTTGTATATCTTAAAAATAAATCATATTTTATGCAAGTTCAAGTTTTTACCCAAATTATTTTTAACACAATCTAGGAATTAAAATAAAAAAAATTCAAAGGTCAAGATTAGTGTCCGAAACTTTGTACACTTCTAGTCTTGCAGCCTACGCACAACTGGGTTAATATAATTTTAATATTAGTAACAGAATGCAACGTTGCCATGTCTAATTTTGAAAGTTTTTTTGTAATATCTCTGCATAGTAGATAATATGTTGAAATAATTTTTCTTAAATAATCCTTTATAGATACTTTTGTTTATATTTCAAACATTCGTATAAAACAAAGACTTAACTATATACAGGATGTTAATGACTTTGTAAACTTTGTTCTTTAAAAGTTGGAAAAATAAAATTAGATAGACATATAGAATAGAGAATAGTACGATATCTATTTTTACATTTTTAGTAGTTAAATATCCTGAGTCGACTCTCAGCAACACATTTTTTTTTTGGAAAACGTTTTAGTAACACCCTGTATATTTTCTCATATTTTGAGAGCCTTCTTCGTGCTCTAACCGAAATAGACAAGTTTCAACGGTTCTCTAGATATTTCCTATATCTTAAAGTAATCGCTTACCAATACAAAATAACGGAAAAGTCAAAAGGAGGAAATATTTTACATTTTATGAGATCTACAAGTTGATTCTATGGCCGGTTAATAAATGTTATAGTCAGTTCTGGGTTCAAGATATAATATTGAGAGAGGTTCAAACCAAGCTTCGAATATTTCTATTTAATTTGTAACTATAAAACAAATTTTGAATGAAATGAGGGTTTAAGCTCAATTAAATCCTCCCCTAAATCCTTCACTGGTTTGTACTTCAAAGAAATGTTTACATACACGAAATGGTTACTGGTTTTAAGGTTATTGAATAGTAAGATTACCAAATATAGGCAAATATTAAGTGTTTAATACAGCCAAATGTTGAACACATATTGAACAAGAACAGTTAAAAGGATAATGGAATTTAAAGCAAGGAAGTCACAAAATGAATATCAAAAGCATGTGATTTTGTTTTCAAATTATAAACATTCAGATGCCTTACTTCGCAAGCAATAACACAAGCGTGATATGATTTCGAGATGTCGAAGAGGCATAATGTTCAACAATTTACGTATATAATTGATAATGTCCTTCCTAGGTAAAGATGTTTCATCCATTATTCCATGTTCAAAACTTCAGCAAGATTTTTTTTACATGAAATTGTAATACACAAAAAATATAGTTGTGCATACATTCAAAAAGTTTCTAAATCTAAATAGTTTAAAAGAAAAATTAATGCCAGCAAAAACTGGTTTGGGATTTATATTACACTTTGAGTCAACTTATATGAACGTAATTTTGTCCAAATTAAAATCTAAATTAGTTAAACCGATTAATGGAGTAAGCCGCAATGGCTTATTGCTTTGAACAATACGAAGGTTCCCATCAGATTAAAATACGATAAAAAATTTACCGTTTTATCAAGCAACAATTTTTTATTTCAATTGAGTGGATAATACAGGCAAATTCGCATGAGATAAAAACTCTAAAGATAATCATTACTGTAATGATTAGTTTTTAGCATTATTATTTTAAACAATTCAATTACAATTTACGGAATTTCACAACAGTGTTATCAAAGCTGTTTGTATCTAGGTTCTGACTTTAACTTAAGCTGTTTACCAGTGGCGTAACAAAACCTGTTTTCTATATAGTTTGCTTATTTATGAATTTAGTTCACAATCGGCCGTATCTCACTTGTTGGTCGTGTTAACGCCGAGATAAAGGAGTGTCACATCACACCAGTATTATTCACTGTCTTATTATGTGTCTGTATGTATGTTCAAAATAAAATGATTCAAAAGCGATATTAATTAAATTTTGTACGAAAGAGAAAAATTCTAAATTTAAGACAACCGTTGGAATTTTGTATTCATATAAGTATACATGTGTGAAGCTGGAGACCTTTGTCGAAATGAGAAAAGAGATAGAATGTCAAAAAATGAAAAGAATAGTCATGTTTTTCCGTGTTTTCAGAAGTACTGAGAAACTAAAAATTATCTAATACATTATTAAAACCGTAAAAGTGTGCAGCCAGTCAATTAATGGAAAAATTGGAGGGATCCTATAATGAACCTTTTCAATATGACAGCTCCATCGACAAGATTAAAAATATACCGTATGGAGAATTTGAAAGATGAAATTCTCTACAATTTTTATTTGAACAAAATTTTGAAAAAACAAACAGGTGTGGAGTTATGTGACATTGCGTCAAATTGAAATGTATGAAATTGTCAATTTGAATGAAATGATGGATATTTGAAAAAAATCGTGAAATTTCATTCATTAGAAGGAAAAAATAAAAAAATTGTAAATCGACAAGTTTTATACTTTCCGAGAAAATTTGAAGAAAAATAGCGGTTCCGCAAAGTCCATCTATTGTACGCTCGATTTTTCGCTCGATGAAAGCGTACGAATCCATATTTTAACGATTAAAACAGTGAAGACTTCAATACCAAAGTGATATTAATTAAATATTAAACCAAATCTATGTTCAAATAAATGAATCCAGTAATTAATGAGATTCTACTGTATAGATCACTATAGAAATCGCTTCATTTAACAAATTGACAGACGTTCTTGGCGTTACCTCTTACGTTCTTAGCTCCTTAGGACTTACTCATCCAGCCCTATAAAACGTACGTCATTAGACGTCACATGTAAGAGATTTCTTTCGCTGCCGCCCAGTCCTGAAGTTGGTAAAAGCTCAGTCGTTAGGTCGCGAAATTCTTCGGGCGTTGGGATAACAAAACGTACTTACGACTAGAAGAAAAGTGTGGACTAAAGCAAGAGGGAAATAGACATTAGACTAGTTAGAGAAAGAGCCCCTATTCTCGCAGCTAAGAACTTGGACGAGCATAGCGGACCCCCTCTTTGTGAGTTCCGGTAGCAAGCTGTTTTTAGGTTTTTGCGTGTGATATATGTATAAGAGCGATCTTAAGCTAGCTACGGCAGTTCCTGTTTCAATTTTTAGTTCCATTGTCTAACATACTCCACGACACTTTGCAGCGTAAAATCGCTTCAGATTCACAGCGACTTAGCTCTTACAAATACTTAGCATTTTTTTCCCCTTCAAGTGAAGTAATACATTCAAGTTTTAAACTCGTATAGTTAATAGACAATTACAGTGGTCGTCATGAACAACGAATTAATGTAAGCATTATTATATTATTATATTTTTATCTCGACTATCGAAACTGAATCAATTCAGGACATTATTACAATCAATTAATAACTAATATTCAAGTAATTAACTTCTCTATGTTAACCCATTCAAATTGATTTTTCATAATTTTTATCATATTGTCATATGTTTTACGGTAAAAATAAAAATAAAAGACGAAATTTATTAATTTGAAATAGAAAAACTGTAATTTTAGTGATATTTGTCAAGATCCCCATTTGGGGCCAATGATTAATGGCATGTAAATTAATTATTGGCTAATAACATACGTTTAATATCATACGGCAACATATATTCCGTTTATCATCTATAAAATTACATGTTGTACCATTCTTTCACGCAGTCCATGTATAAGCCTATGTCGCATTTTGCACATTGTTTCCACAAAAAGAATTAATCCATAAGGTGTTTTTAATGCCTTTAAAATTTAATATGTACTCACATTGGAACTCCAGGCATCTTGGAATCAATAAAATAATCGCTATTAAACTAAGCAAAAAACTCGGTGACTGCAAACTGAACTTATTAACTAAAGAACTAAAAGCAAATTAATTAAACTTTTATTACAGAATTGTAAAGATAGTGTATTGGAAAATCTGGAATGATGGAAAGAAGGGGACGGAAATAGGCGAATGGGATAGGGATAAAAAGAAAACATATGTAAGAATAGGGTGGTTGGTTGGTTGGAGAAAATTGAGGGTATTTGGAGAAGATTGAGGGTGTTGGAGAAGCTTGAGGGTACAAATGAGGTTGAAATGAGGATGAATGATATAGAGATGCAGGAAAAATTGGTCAGGTTGAGGAATAGCGGACACAATATGAGATATGAGCAAGGAGGGTATACGTAGGTACATAGGAGCTGAGCTACAATGGAGGAAAAAGGATGATTGCTAGGTTAGGGTGTGGTAGTGCGGAGAGAGGAAATAGATTTTGGATGAAAAGGGAAAACAGAATGTGTCGGATATGTTGAATAAAAATATGTTGTATGTGAATAAAAGTGTGAAGCTTGTACAAATGTATGTACGAAATTTAAATGGAGTGATATAGAGAGTAGATTGGTCAAAATTGTAGGTTTTTGTTTAGGCGAAGGTATAGAGAGAAGCTGCATCCTGGGATAATAATTAAGGAGATAAAGAGGAAAGAGTTATGAGGAAGGATATATAGATGAATGAAGGGAGGATAGTGTTATGATTGAGGTACATGAGATGATGGTGGATGTATAAGAAAAAAAGGGAATGGAAAGATAGTAATTTGTTATAGACATATGAGAAGGTAAAAGGTAAATTTTTGGTTTTGTTATCAAAGACGGTAGTTTAGATAATGGGAAGGATAATATATGTTGACATGGGAAGTGGAGAAGTAAAAGATAGCAAAGAATATGGTGCTCCCTGGTCCTCTGGTACCCTATTAAATAACAATTGGGACTCAAGAATTAATTTTTGGTGTTAGGTGATACATGAGGTTTATTTTATTATACTTAAATGGTAGATGTTATGTTTTAGTAATTATGTTTTATAAGTTGTATTTGGAGTGGTGCGATTAAACCACAAAAATTTCATGATTTTTTCCGACCTCTATACAAGCCATCTTAACCTTCCAAA
>WYDF02300708.1:0-15603 GCA_009867245.2 Adranes taylori
TTCGGCATATTTTCTGTCCGATCCATATTTTTCGATATAATACAATATTCCAGGTTACATGAATCACCCTGTATATATCAAAAATGGAATAAACTACAATATAATCAGCAACATATGCAAAGAATTACCCGATAAACAGAAAAAAATAAAAATAACTACAATGTACAATGAACCAAATGAAGACATCACAGAATTTCTAGCACAGTTACATAACATAATACACAAAAGAATATAGAAACTCGATTGAAATAAATGCTAAATAAATTGGACAGCAAAAATGTCACTAAAGATGGAGATATAAGTGGATCGATAATCGACCATGTAATAAGCAACATTTATGAAGTCGAGCACGAAGTTAACACAGTATTGACTGGCTTAAGCGACCATAATATAATAAAAATCAGACTCTACAAACAACAACAGAAATCAAATGGGATGACATGGAAACACTTTCGAACAGTGGATTACAAGAAAATGAGTCGCTATATACAAATAGATATGGAAAGAAATAGGACCGTAACGTTTGAAGAACGAATAAATATAATTCGAATAACGCAAAACGAATAAACGCAAAAGAAAAGAATATAATAAACGTAAGATTACGAAATAGGCAAAACAACTGGATAACTTGCAAAATTAGAGGAACGTAATAACTACTATCGACAGTATAGAAAAAATAAGAATGATGTAACACCACTAAATAATTACAAGAGAAAGAGAAACGAAGTAAACAATATTATTATGGCAAAAAAACAACAAAATTAAACAAGCTGGAAATAACACGAAAAAGGTGTGGAGAGTTATTAACGAAGGAATGAAAAACGCATGTGAAGTAAAAGATGGAAATTAACAATATCACTTACAACAATAAAAATATAACGGATACACTAGAAGTGGCAGAGGTATTAAATAATTACTTTGCAGCAATAGGTAACACCCTTGCAAGTACTATACCAAGAACTAGGGCCGGAATAAGAAATAAAATAAATGAACAGACGATGTACATTACACCAGTCACCGAAGAGGAACTATCTATCATTATTAACAATATTAAACAAGGAACAGCACCAGGATATGACGGCATTACAGCAGAAGACATAACAGCAATAAAACCAGTAATAATGAAACCGTTCACAAATTGTATTAATAAGAGATGGAAAATATCCGCAGATTCTAAAAGAAGCAATTGTGCAACCGATACAAAAGAAAAACAAAACCGTTAAAAAAGACGTAAATAACTACAGACCAATTACAATGATATCAGTGTTTTCAAAAATTATGGAGAAAGCAATGAAAGCCAGGCTCATAAAATTCATCAAAAACACAATAGGCTTTGACCATAACAAAAAGGCATTTGACCTAGTGGATCACAAAGTACTGACGGCTCATTCAAAAGATCTAGGAATCCGAGGTGATGCAAATAAGCTATTGGAATTATATTTGTCAAACAGAACAATTAGTACGAAAAATGTTAAGTACATAAGCCAAAAGACAAATATAAGAAAAGGAATACCGTAAGGCTCAGTTTTGGGACTAATATTAAACCTACTATATGTACAAAAAATGAGTAGCTTTAACTTTAAATCAAGCTATAAGATATTTGCGGATGACATAATATTTTTATACGCAGCAAAAAACAAAACGGAATTAGAAGCAACTATAAATGACGACCTATAACTATAAATGAGCATATAAACTGCTTATTAACGCGAATAAAACAGGGCTAATAATATTTAAGAATAGGAAAAAAGCAGATATCAACCTAGATATACGACTAAATAAGACGCAAATTCGGTGAGCTGAATATGTCGAAAAGAAAATCATAGACTTAGTGGGTGCACTAAGAAGGTACAATTTCGGTAGGTCGATAGCCGAGACAGTATATCATGCCCACATTATATCTCATGTAACGGAGAAAATGCATGGATAAAAACATCAGCAAAATCCAAATTATAATGAATAAAGCAATAAAGGCCATTTAAAATTACCACATCTAACCCCGACAGTGGACGTATACAACATAACGAACATGCTATTCATGACTTATATATATGGAGAACGTCCAGTACATTTATAGAATATTAAACGGAGTAGAGAAATCAACAACAGAAGTTTTGAAAAACTGCCAAATACATCAGATTGACACTAGACACAAATCCAACTATCATATACCACAAATAGCGACAAATAAAGGCAAAAACAATATTACTTATAAAGCAGTGAAACAACATAATACAGAAATGCAGAACATCAGATGCTATAAAAACTTTAAAAAGGCAATAAAAATACATATCCGAAATATCAGCACTGAAGAGACATGGAGTAATAGAAGTAATGGAGGTGTAGTAACGCAGGCTTCTTCCTTAAGAAAGAAGCCGGCTTCTCCCTTGAGGGAGAAGCCAGCGGGTTAGACATAGAGCCTAGAACTATTAAACTGAACATATAAGAACTAAATATTTTACGTTAAGAAAAGGCAACAAAAATTAATATTGGATCTATTATATACTTTTATTGTAGATAATTAACAGTTTAGGTAGAGAATTAACTTCTTATACCAGCTATATTAAAAGTGTTTGGAGTTAAAATAAAAAGGAAGCAAGGAATAATTTAGAATAAGATAATAATTATAATTTATTTATTTTACGTATTCAACAATTATATATATATATATATATATATAATATTAATTGCTGATTAAATCTTAGAAGAATATTTAAAACAACATTCTTAAATGATTTTGCACTTAATATGGATGTATTTATATGCTTAATATGGATAATTGGTGTGTGTGTGTGAGTGGATGGCTTTGTAGATTTGTTTGTGTGATCCATTTTGCCTAATAAGAATGTGTGTAGGTGTGTGTGTGGATTTGTAGATTTATTTGTGTAATCCAATTGCCTAATACGGATTTGTGTGTGTGTGCGCGCGGGCGTTTGTGTGGCTGTGGATTTGTAGATTTATTTGGTAATCCATATTGCCTAATACGGATATGTGTATGTTTCTAAAACTTGTGTGGGTGTGTGTGTGGATTTATTTGTGTAATCCATATCGCCTAATACGGATGTGTATGTGTGCATATGTGTCTAAAACTTACACTCTGTTATTTCTACGAGAATTAAATAACTAATCAATAAAATTATCCATGTAAATTTCATGTTTTCTTTTTTCTAACTTGTAGCGTTTTGTCTCTTAAACATACTAGATATATTTCGTAGTTTATTATGCGAAATAGTTAAAAAGAATAATAAAATTTTATGCAGTATTTTTCTATTTTTATTGATTTTTATCATTTTAAAACAGTTGTTATTGTTATAGTTCTGATTAGAAACTATAGTTTTTTGTTTTTATTTTTGTAGGGTTTCCATTTCTTTTTTCCAAGTCTCTATTTATTAGTTTTGATAAAACAGAATTATGTTTATTTTTGTAAGAGCTGATCTGTTATGTTAGATGTTACGGTTCTTATAATTAATAAGATATGAGTTTCTCCTCTCAACTTTAGGATCATAGGTGTACAACTGTACACAGATGGAACAAGGGGGAAGCGAAAGGGCGGGCGGAGGGAGGGGGCAGCTGCCCGTTCCTTTATTGATTTCTTCTCCATGAAAGCATTCTGACTAGTTTAAGACTGAGAACATCATGACAAAAGGCCAGTGGCGGAACGAACTCAAAATTCCCCCCATCCGCAAAAAAGCCCTCCCCAGCATTTTTTTTATCTAATTATTTTTTATTTCATAAAAATAAATGTTTTTGAATGATAATTGAATCTCCTATTGCTCGCCCCTCCCCCATAATATAGCCTGCTGCATACGCTAGTTCCGCCCCTGCAAACAGCTGCCCTTTCTCCCTTGATTTAAAATTTTCATTTGATTATTCTCTTGATCCAATGTGGTTTAAATGAAACTCCAGAGGATTCGAGTAATAAGAACCATCTTGGTTTAATATAATATTGGACCTTCGTAAGTCTATTTTTATTAAAAAAAAATTGATTAACCGTGGATTTCAAAAGTAATAGTGTAATTGAACAAGTTTGAGCTTTGTAAGCGCTTTTTTATACTTGTTGGAAGTTAGGTTTACTGTACTTAGTAATACTAAATTACTTGTAATGTGGAGTAACTAAATTTAGAACAGTGGGTGCTAAATTGAAACGCACAGCGTAACGTCTAAATAAGAAATCTCTTAAACATTTTGTTTTATTATTTAATTGATTCTGATGACAATGCTTTTGAAGGGTGCCGTTTGGTTTTTAGTTCGTACAGATATACTTTGTGTTGAATAAAAATGCAAATTAAGCTTGTTAGTTTGATTATGTGAAATACTAAACATATGAAATTGATATCTATGTCACTAGCGTTTAATAATTTTTTAATTAGATCATTTATGCATCTTGTTTTTTAAACATGTATGATAAATTGTTATTGCATTTTCTTATAGGATTATTTATTAGAGGGTTTCTTTATTTATGGGACTTTGATCAATCTAAATGTACTAAATGCCTTAAAATATAAATAATAACAATATATGAAATCTGAAATAATATCAATTTGAAATTCACAAAATATAATAATTTCAAAAAAATTTTTTTTGATCTTTTTCACTGTCGTGACGTGGACATTTATTGTATTGTATTTAGCTGAAAATCGAAGTTAGCCATTACTAAAGAACTTCAGCTATTTGGCAGTAAAAAAGAAAGTCCTTTTGCCGCACCGTAAATAGTTATAGCAGTACAGATAGTGTAAAAACACGTTATGGAGACGGCCCGAAAGAAAAAAAACTTACTAGTCCCGATACGATTCGTTAAGTGAATGATTGAATTTGAAGAAATTCGAGGCAAAGCGCCAGAAAAATTGCCAAGGAAATTATTTTTCTGAGAGAAGCGTCTGAAAATATTTGAAAAATCATGTTCGTGTTATGCCTTACGAGGGGTCCGATCTCAACCCTGAGCAGATGAAGGTACGGTTGATAAGAGCGAAATTCCAGACATTGGTTTCCTAATGAAAAAATTATGACCATTGAAGTATTTGTATACAAACAAAACGGCCAAGTATGGCCAAGTGATAGATCAAATTAAAGTTGAATACTTGTTTGGCCACCAGTCATTGGCCTGCTCAGATGATGGTATGTGCCGCACTAGTTGCTTATGGGCCCTCTCCACATGCGTGTATGGAACCTAGCGTCAACGTAAATGCCATGAACTACCTGAAATGGTTTTTGAAACTGATTTGAAGCCTCGGACCTTTCAGCGACCGTCGTGAAAAGCTCGTGAGAATCAAGATTGGTTAAGTGAAAATGCTCCGCACTTCAGAATTCGAATTCGAATCCAGATGCGGATCTAATGGACTGTTCTACTTGGACTATTTTAGAAGCCATGACTAAAAATATGGAAGTTTGGATTTAACAGTCGGCATTTCGTTGAGAATGGGAACGAATTCCATCAGACCACATTCGTACAGCGTACGAGTCATTTCTTCGCAGCCTTAATCAAATTTTCAAAGCAGGAGGTGATATCTCAAAAACATGAAATTTGAAAGCTTCACCAGCTTCTTCAGATGATTAAAATCAATCTTTTAGAGGATACTTGAAAATGTCGGAGAGCTTATCGTTAACTAGTGAATATTGTAACGAGAGAATTAGTCATCGTGTAAAATAGATCACACTGTACATAGTTTGATAAAATATAGAACAAAGAATCATCAACTATAATTAAAAGATGGCTACGTTCATAGAAATAGTTTATTAATTTGGTCATTAATAACGAAATGAGAAATACTAAGCTTCAGTTGAGCAAGTATTGTTGAAATAATAAAATTGTAAATATTGATACGAGATACTCATATATAGGTTAAGTTAGAATGTAATTATAATTAGTAAATTGATATGCTGCCGCAAAGTATCAACAAGGGTGTTGAGTAGTTTTTTGCTTGAGTAACTAATAGTAACTAATTAATCGGTTTAGAAAACACTCAATCAATAATTATAATTAGGCCAGCGTAATGTAGAAGTATTTGTGTTAGCAATAAGTGGGTATGAAGCACGTATTGCGAAAGGTAAAGACAGCCAGGCTAAGCGTAATCGTTAGAGCGGGCTTCGCGGGTAGACGACGTATCACCCCGTCTAGATTATTAGAAAGTAGGGAAACTCGAATAGAAGGGGAAAAATAATAAAGACATACGGAGAACCTCTTCAGATGGTGTGTCAGAAGAAAAGCTGAACTAGAAGACTTCTTGAAAAAGTATTATTGAAGTTAGTCGCGAATACCCAGTTGCAAATACCATTAGTAGAATATTAATTTTGACTAATTAGTAGAATTTAGAGTTATCGCTTATTTGAGTTAGTAGTCATACGTTAGTAGAATAGTAGTTTTGATTAGTTAATTGATAGAATTTAGAGTTATCAGTTATTGAGTTAGTACTCATTCGTTATTAGGGAGTGTAAGGGAGTAAAGCATTCCGGAATTGATAGTTAGGGGATTAGCGAGTAATATGATCATTTAACCGCGTTGAATAAAAGACTATAATTGTAGTGCCGAGTGTCGACAGCCTAGTATCTCAGCTAGTAGAAATGAATACCATTATGTGAGTATATTTGTACTATTTATTTTATTCAGGGATTGCATAAATTAGGTTAACTTTATTTATTAGTTGTATAGAATAATTTTATCAGAGAGTTATTAAATAATGTGTATTTATTAACTGATTTTCTATTCTTATATGGTACTGATTATTATGTGCGTCGTTGTAGTTGCTCAGTTTATTAGTTCTAATATATGGGATTTAAGTGTAACTACTCTTTTATTTACTCACACCCCACCCTAGTGTAGAAAGTGCTTAAACAGAATTCTATATGATTTATATAATTGTGGTACCTAGCTCAGCCATCACCTAACTACGCCCCGTAGAGGTACCTAGTATGATAAATACGATCTATGTCTCCCTTCGTAGTTCTAAGAACATCATTTCACTACTTACTTAATTAGTTAATTATTTCGATCCCAAACTTGTCGGTAGGAGTTAGGTTCAGTCCAGTCTGGTACAAACCCGACTCTATCCCATAATGTCATTGTGTGATCAAGGGTGGTAAGCGCCAAGCTACTCAAAAGCACATGTGACATGCATGGTGGCGGCGCTGGATAATATAATTGGGGTTGAAAGAAAAACAAGAACTTTTTGTAAAAAAGATTATTTTAAACTACTTTATTTAATTAAAATTACAAACTTTAGAACTTTGATTTAAAATATTTAATACAAAGAACGAACTAGGTATAAGATTTTAGGAAATTAATTAAAGACTTAGTCAAAAAGATATGTTATATGATTGAAAGCCAAGTTTAGATTGCCTTAACTTATCGCTTAAATGTTAAAGGAAAACGCTATTCTTTATTGTTACAACATTTTAAAATAATGTATACAATTCACTTAATTTAATCATATCAAAAGTATATATTAAAATTTATGTACTCATCTATCTATTTTATGAAATTGGTTGGTTTGTTTCTACTAACCTAGTTATCAATGTTTAATATTTTCCAATAATCGTTTATGCTGACTGCTGACGCAGTGTTCAATTACCAGAAAATTGATTATGAACAAATCAGTGGAGATAGTTGCTTGACGTGGCTTTCTCTTTAGCTTCAAGGCAAAGGATTACGCAGCTGTGCGTTATTAAGAATTGTCCTATTGAGGAGACACAGACGTGTAATGCGGAGAAAACCGGAATTACGTGTTGAGAATGGAATTAATCACATCATGGACGAAAATCTATCGAGATCTGAATTTTCAAGATAAATATTATTCCCTAATTTAATTTTCTTGGCTTTTTCTTAATTTTATCATATTTTCAATTGAAAAACGCATTTTTATTGAATCCAGATTGAATCGTGCTCAAAGAGATAAATATTTGGCACGTCTACTTGGAGGCTGCAATGAAGAATCAATATTTGAAGATGAGCCGTGCCTGCCGGATGAGGCCGAAGGAGACGAGAGAGCGATGCTGAGTCCGACGAGAGCAAGAGCCAAACGACAGGTACGTCAGCGGCAAATGAAGCCGGTATAGAAAATGCAAATGCGTACATATTGAAAGGCAAAACCGTTTCAACTAACTCGCCGCCTCAAGTACACTAAACTCCTTATCACAATGTTTTACGCCAAAGAAGTGGCCCACGTAGGTATACAGTAACTTTATCAATATGAGATAATTATTAGTCGAAAGGACTTTAGCTTTTTTTATTACTAACAAAACAGCTAGCGAAGTATATTATAATTATAACGAGAAGAATCTAGATTCGTAGCGATTGTGGATCCCAGTAACTATACAAGAGATGTATGCATTTATTGGAGTTTCGATTTGTTCTGGGGCTAATAATTCAAAGGTTGATCATGCAAGTGAAATGTGAAAAAGTACTTCGTGCCCTTTTTACCACACGTCAATAGATATCAACAGATTTCATTCCATAATGCGATTTATTCAATTCGACGCCGTTGATAGACACCAGATTAAAACAGAAAAGGATAAAGCTGCTCTTATACGTAAATTTGGACGAGAATATAAAAATAATGAATAACAAGCTCTAAAAAAAGATATAAATATCAAAAAAATTATATTCAAATTAGATCAAGATATGAGTCAATATTCAATTCATATTTAAATAATATGTACAAAAGCCCACAACAAATTTGACAACTAATGAGCGGCTTTATCTGTTTCGAGACCACTAGAAGTTTACGCAGCATATACCTTTGAAGAACGGGATCAAAATTTAGTGGATTGCGATGCGAGAATGCATACCTTCTGTATGCGACTACTTACTCAGGAAAAACTCGTAATTTTTGTTTAAAAAAAATTAAGGAGAGGGGGTTGTAAAAGAACTTGCAGCATCATTCAAAGGAAGTGACAGAAATATTACTATGGATAATCATTTTACTACTTCATTTTACTAATCATTTAGAAAATAACTATTCTTGGTAGTTTGAGAAAAAATCAGCCTTACATGCCAAAAACAAATGGCTCTCTCCTTAAATCTAGAGAAGAATATTCTACTTACTCTCTTATGTTGTATTGTACGTGCCGAAGATAAAGAAGGCTGTAGCTTCATTATCGACAATGCACTCTGATATTGCTGTAAATGATGATAAACAGAAACAGTCTCACATGATCACTTATTATAAGTACAAAACTGGCATAGATAGAATGGATCAAACGGTAAACTGATACACTACACCCAGGCACACTGAGAGATGGCTTCTTATTATATTTTTCAATATTTAGTAAGCGCTCTTGCTTCATTTGTAATGTATTACGATAACAACAAAATAAGCCAACAGAAAACTAATCAGTGACGTACGTTCTTGCATCAACTAAATCAGGAACTGGCAAAATCTTTTATTTTAGATCGTTCCGAGAATGGCTAAATAATGCGCAACTACAATACAAAAATTGCAACTGAGAGCGTGATCGGGCTACAGCCTACTCCTTCTACAATTTCTGAAGAACAATTTCAACTTTCGGACAGTACTGGTAGGAAAAACTTATACGTTCTTTCCATGTTTGTTACAAACAAATACGATCAAAAGTTGCAGAAAACCACGAAAATGTTCCGTTTGCGAAGAGCCTGTGTACAATGAATACTACGTATCCGACAATTCAATTCAATGTGTATCCGATTGCCCTAAATAAATGTAAATATATTCCTTGAAAATGATGGTAATTGTTTATTTATTAACTCCTTTTACCGCAATGAAATATTTATTAATGTTATTAATTAATTACTGATTCAATCATCATTTTTTTTATCTGCACCCGGGTGTGCCATCTAAGCATATATACTTTAACGACATTTAGTTTAGGTTTAAAATATTTGAAAAAAATGATCAGCGTATTTTTAGCTTCTAATATAATGGGGATTTGAAGGCCCAGCTCAAGATTTCAATTATTATTCAAGTTATAAGTAAAAATACGACGAGGTGGGAACCCGGCTAGCTGGGTGTGTCTTATTTTTTCCAGTCATTTATGTCCACTGTTGGACATACATCTCTCTAAGTTGTCTCCATCTATCTCGATCCAATGACCCTTGTTGCCGCATAGTTCCTGGTCTTATTTTAATATCGTTCAGGCGGTCTTCCCATCGGTTGTTTTCTTGGTGGTCTCCATTGAAGAATTGCTTTGGTCCAACGATCATCCCGGGTGATCAACCCTTATCTAACCGGGTGCGTACCTAAGGGTTAAATAATTATCAACTGATTCTACTTATTGCGATGCTCAGAAAGCTGTTGGAAAACTTAATACTCTAATGGATTGAATTGGTCTGAATGCGAAAGAAGACGAGCTTTCTAGCGTAAAATATGGGTTTAGAAAAGACAGATCTACTAGTGATGCTTTACTGAATTTGACTAGGAAGGCAAATAGAGCTATCTTAACCATTAAGACAAATACCTTTCTGGTGCACCAGAAAGTTAGCAGCAACGTCAAAAATGCGATCCGCACTGTAGGCTCGAGTAAAATAGTAGAATAATTATTGTACGAAAGGAAGATACCACTGTACAGGTAAAGCCTAAAAGTTTCTGCTGCGAGGTAGCGCAAGAATTATTACTGGGACGTGTGTTATGCAATTTGAGCTGCGATGGTTTGGTAAAAAAGATGGTGCCAAGAAATGCACGCTTAGTTGCGTTTACAGATGACGTTATTTTGAGAGAAACTGCAAGCGAAACAATGCAAATGAGATAGAAAGAAGCAAATGAGCCTCCAACGGATATTAGAATGGGTGGAGAAAATTCAGCATATCTGACTTATAGGTAAATTTTGTAGTTTCTGGTATTTATGCAGCCAGAGCTTTTCTTCGGGAACTTTTCTTGGTAAACTTGGTACTTTCTGGTATTTATAGTGCCAGAACTTTTCAAACAATGTCAATTACCTTGGGGTCACATTGGACTCATGACTGAAATTTTCGCAGCATCTAAGGAAATATACGGAACAAGTAGCAAGCGTTCTAAGTAGCCTAATGCCAGGAGGTATCCGTAGATCAAAACGAGCAGTACTAAATAGCGTGCTAGAATCTATTGCTCTTTACTCTTGTTTGAACTGATTGAGCAGTGGATATTGCCAGGACACCCGGTATAATCAGCGTATTGCTCTGATAGGTTCAGATGAATTTGATGTCATTGCTGGACGGCCTCTTTGAGATTACTGATACAAGATAGGAAAAGAATTTATAATAGCAGAAGGCACAAAATTATTTACAAGGAGGATGGGAGGAAAATAATGTTGTAACTGTGATGAAGAGAATGAGAGAATAGCACCAACGCTTGATGGAGTTTTAGGCATGAGGAAGTCGATTGAAGGTCAAAGCCTTGGGATATTATTTAGCACAAGTTTTTGGCAATCGTTGGATCTCTGGCGCTTATCTATTCTGCATAGGTAAGAAGAACAAAATCTATACACTATTTACATGATATGCTAGGCAAAAGGCTCGTAAAAAGAGCATTGGGAGACATGACACCGGAAACTACTATTAATAAAATTATAAATAGTAGAGAATCGTGGGCAGCATTCAACACAATGACGACGGACAGACTGTAAAACAAGTTACCTAAGATAATATTTTGACTATTTTCGAGTAATCATCAAAGAATAGTTAACTAACTAACACTTTCAAGTCGCTTATCAACTTTTATATGAAAAATTAATAAAATACTATGGTTATTTTGTAGTAACCATAAAAAGGTAGTTATTTAAACTAACTTTTCTAATACGCAATCATACATCGGTGGAAAACATTTTAACCAGATTTTTTATATTCTAAATACGTAATATTATTTGCAAAATTGAAAACAAGTAATTTATATAATCGCTATATAATCGCATACTATAACAAGAAAAATGATTATAGGAATTAAAACTTTGTTTAGAAATTTCATTGCCTAATATTTTACTTAAAAACAACACCTTAAAATATGCAAATATTTTAAATTCACAATCTTCAAAAACAATAAAATTAGGTTTTAATTATTTTTTCTGTCTACACAATGTGTTTCTATTGGTGTGTTATGTGTTAAACATAATTATTACTTTGCACTTATTTTGCTAGAAATGTTTACTCTTTAATTTCAAATACAAGTTATAACAAAATAATTTCTTATGATGTCTAATTAATTTTTATTTATTATGATTGATTATGGTTTAATAATTTTTTTTACAAGTAACCTACTTACTTTTTGTCTAGTTTTTTAATCTGCAATGAACATACTATACCTATATTCAGAGGCCCATTTAGTAGAGTGCTAGCAGACTTATGCTTTCCGCCCACTTCGCTCAAGATTTAATAAACCAAACTAATAGAGGGGGTTTTCTCATTTTCGTATAGGGCTTTACCAGTAACTAGATATAATATGTATTACCTAATAATAGTGATAAATTGTGCTCGGGTTCGATACTATTTCTTTGATACATTGAAAATCATAAATTTTATTCTATTTATGACTTTTATAAAACAAAGGTCCGTTTAATAATAATATTTCATTATGATCACAAGTCTACTAATTTATCGTTCATTTCGCTTAGTATTCAATTAGTTGATTAGGGTAGGGTCATTATGATAGAAAGGTATGTTTCGCACGCCATTGAATTTAATATTTTTCTGTCTTTAATGAGCTTATTGTTCTTTTTCTTCGAGCGGCAAGGATTTCTCCAGTTTGTCTGGCCTACTACTTATTTCGATGGCCGAAACTATCCACATTTCTACCAATTTTTTTGGGTCGTCGTCTAAGTGGTCTTCTTCTCATGGGCCTACTGCTTTTACAAATGTGAGCTAGTCTTCCCTGAACTATCTTTTAACATGGCTATTCTACTCTCTCTCTCTCTCTCTCTAACCTGACTACTTAGTGTGAAACAAGCTATTGATCTTAATATCTTCATCTCCGTGGAGCGTACTTTCTAAACGTACTTTCACTAAAACATCTTGAATGGTACATAGCGTACTTTTAATTTCGTACTCCTGCTTATTATTATACATATTCATATATTCATATTACACTTGATATTGTCAGCCATGCCTTTTGATGTTCATTGTTATCATGTTTTAATAATGAAAAGCAAATAAATTGTATTAGCAAAACATGTATTGCATTAGTTTATAATTCTTTGATGATTTCTATTAGCGTTGTGTTGTATATGTAAATGGTTTTACGAAATATCTCTTCGAATAGCTATACGCACGTTTAATTAAAAATATACAAAACAATTTGAATGAATATGTATGTTTGTTTCATCATAATTTCTAAGTGTAATTTTGATATATTAAATTTTCCTTAGAAAAGACCTTTAAACTTCGGATCATTAGGATTTTCCTTAAAATATATGAATACATAAGTATATTCAATCTATACACCAATTTGCAATGTGCAATCTTGAATTTTAATTTTAAGATTATTTTACTTTACATAATCTTTCTTTTACGTATCACTTGAGACTTTTAGGCTGAACGGAGGATTTGTTTATTTCAATGGGACAACAAGTGATAAGTACAAATTTTATTAATTATTCTTCTGTGAAATATCTGGGATTATAATAACTTGAACTAAGATCATCCAAATATGACACAGTCTGGAGCTAATTATAAATTTCCTACAGGCGTTCAACGAAAGTACCTTTGAGTATGAGTGTCTCATCTTCAAGGTACTTCCTTTCCTAGACGCTGTATTCAAATGAATGCACAAAAAATAGATTTAAAAAAATACAAATAGAATATATAATGTTTTTCTCTGTTCATACTTGGACAAAAATAATAAACATTATCTCTTTCAAACATTAACTAAGTTCACGACGGGGCTAACCAAGTTCAAACCGCCATTTTATTAAATTTAAACTATACTTAAAAACTATAACCATTTTATAGATCTCATAAAATGTCATGTTTTCTTCTATCTATTTGCAATTGTTCAGGAATTATGCTTGTTTATATGATGACTTTTGGTTACCATGGCAGCCAATAGAGTTTTTAAGATATTAAGGATTATGTATTTGGAACAATTAGAATTGGACCTATCATGTTGGATATCATTTTAAAGAAAATTACAAGGGCTATCAAAATATATATAAATATACAGCGTGTGATTATAAAGTTCTTCGAACGTTTTGACTCAAACTCAGTTCAGTATATTCAATTGTTCATAATGGCAAAGTTGATCCCTTGGTTTTATATAAGTTCGCCAAATTTCATTTTTCCAACTCGTCATAGGAACCGAGATATTTAAGATAGTACAATTTTTTGTAAAGTCAAATTACTCCCAAGATTGCCCGTTTTTTTCAAACTCGCTTAACTGCCGCAATCGATAAATGTATTAGTCATTGAAACGTAATCTAATTGAAATAATTATGAATCATTAAATAAATTGCTTGATCTTGTGCAATTGTTTAAAAAGTAATAAGTCTAGTAAAGAACTTAGAATAAGTATTGTAATTAAAAAATAAAATTAATTAAAATGAAATAAAAAAAATTTATTTCAAAAAGAATTAAATATTTTAAGGTTCACTGGCCTGATACTTTAATTAGCGCAATATTCTATGATGATACGCTCGCCGTTCCACAAGCCGGTTTGCTAGTTTTATTTCAGAGACACGCTTTGTGTTCAGTATTTTTGTGGCATGCCAATGCATTTGGTTGCCGACCGCTGGCCTATACAATAAAGTTTATTCAAGTGTCCTATCGTTCATAGTTTCAGAGATATATTGAAAAGTTTTTTAAACTTTAAACGTGACAACGTCGCGTTCTATAGCGGATAGAGGCATGGCATTAATTTTATTAAATGCATAATACAAGGTACTATATGTGTGCAACATCTTATCCTCCTAGATTAAAAACGGAATTTTTGATTAATAACAATGGCGCACTTGGATTAAAAAAAATTTTAAAAATATTTTTGCGCAAAAATCATGTGTACCTCCTATGAAATTTCATTTTGATTGGTCCAATAATTTAAAAGAGTAATCTTTGAACGTACATGTAGCATAAACATTGAAAAACCCGCCCTTCTTTTAAATTTTTGGGCGAGATTTTTTTTTGAAATACTTATTTTAGTGATACATCGTTCCTTATTAACCCCTCTTTAAATTACGGATGAACGGATTCTAGTGATGTGAATGCGAGTGACGTACTAAGGTGAAATCTAAAAAAAATTCAAAACATAAATCCTATTTCTGTCATGTAGCTATACGTACTTCGTACGAATATGGTATATGAAAGCTAATAACAAGTTTCCTGTCTTATCTACAGTTTTTGCACTCTTTGCAGTTATCAGAAAGTAATTTAATAAAATAATCCAAGGCATTCTTTTATGTATTATTGTAAAGATTTTTACCCAATCACTTTATAGATTCCATTTCCATACTATCGTTTGCTGTATATCTTAACTCAATGGCAATTTCTATGTGCATAAAAACGAGCTATTAATCTGCAATGAAAATAGGTAGCACCTACATTCAAAGGCGTATTTAGAGGAGTGCTAGCAGGCTTATAAAATTTATTTGCAGATGCTTGACTTTGGTATTTAATTTGGTTGTAATTTTTAAATGCCTGGATTCTTTGCTGGTAGAGACAGAGTTGCCAATGTATTTAAA
>WYDF02300719.1:0-15602 GCA_009867245.2 Adranes taylori
GTAATTCATGTTTCTTTTAATGCAGCATTCGTACGTACTACAAAAGTACTAACTATCTCACTAGCACATAAATGCTTGATATAATAAGTATCAAAACCGTTCCAGGCGCACACACACACAGGCGGACGGACAAAGCTAGACGTTTATATTTAAAGTATATTTTTGTATGTAAGATTACAAAATTTAAAATTCATTTATTACCTGCATGTACTACGCATTACAAATGGTCCTCTAGCGACAGTTTCAAATCCAGTGCCATCGCAATAGCTACAGCGTGCAGCTTTAGTACCAGGCTCACAACGCGAACCTTGACATTTTGGACACGAATCCACTACATTGACATTGATATCTTTATTAGTACCTCTAGCTGCTTGAGAAAACGATAAACGTACAACCACCTGCCAATAATGTATACTATTGGAAATTTTGGTTTCAAATAAAATTTCTTTAAAATTTTATTTTAATATTATCATATGCTTTTAATAGTATTACTTTATTATATGAAGATAGCGCTATCAAATATACTATGGAAACATATGATCAAAATGTTAAAGTATACGAACTCAATTATCTGAAGTTTTTGATGTTACTTAATTATAACTTGGCCACTTAATAACTGGTGAACTGGGTTAGGATAACTTCGTGTTTATAGAAGACGGATGAATTAAGCAGCAACAAGAAAAGGAGTGACTCTTTAATTATAATTAAGATGTAGTTGTTGAAACACTAATGAAACCTTTTTAATAGGATCAGTTCATTTCCTGTTTCATATAACTCTGTGCGAATCACATTGTGCCTCGCTGGAATCTGTGGTTTATCTTATATCACCTACTACAATTATCACAGGTGACTTGAAGTACTAATGTTGCAATATCTGTCCTTATGGTTTAAGTGATACCCAAGAAACACGTTAATACAACAGACTAAATCACAGAACAATACCCATGATAGCAGTCTACCTCATGCACATAGGAGTATGATTGTTTTAAAACTACGTTTGTGAGACAGACCTCGTAAATAAAATATACTTAGCTCTTCTATACCGCGCAAAGTTAAAGATGATCTCCGATTTTCTTGAACATGTTTTTGGGAATTGTTTTAATAATGTTCAATTACTTTATTTTATAAGAGACTTCCATTTTAATGTATGTGTTATTTCTATATGATACGATATATGTGTAATAGTCTAGCCTGTATACAATATTACATTGATTCTAAATACATCTCACCTCTTGAGCTTCACCAAAACCAAATGTCGATTCGGCAAAATCTTCAAAAATAGTTCCTCTACCACCACTTGCGTTACCAAATCCAGCTTCGCCAAAGATTTTCCGAAATAATTCTTCTGGATCTATCGTGGATTGATATTGCCAGTGTTGATTGAAACCCTGTGGTCCGGCGGCGCCCGCACCTGTAGGACCTCCCATCCCACCCATATGATCACCGGCCACACCAAATGTATCATAATGTTTGCGTTTTGATTCATCGCCTAATATCTGATGTACAAAAAGATTACATGTAAAAATTGTAACGACTTACAAAGCTTTCTAGGTTTAAAATGAAAATAGTGAAAGATTCTTCATAGTTTTACAATAAATGGAGAATTTGATTTACCTCATACGCTTCAGAAACTTCTTGAAATTTTTTAGAAGAACCAGCTTCTTTATTTACATCTGGATGATATTGTTTTGCTAATTTATAATACGCTTTCTTAATTTCTGAACCAGATGCATTTTTAGCGACACCTAAAGTTTGATAATAATCCTTCTTCTGTTCTAATGTGCTTGTCGTATGTATGCTTCGTCTCACAGCAAATTGTATATCTAAATTAAATACACTCTAACGTAAATTCTAGTTGATAGAATAATATAAACAAAATGTGGTGCAATTATATACACTTACTATTCTGGTGAACTATGTTTTTTGGTATTTGTAGGTTAATAATAGTTGCATGTCCAGTTTTCAAACAACTATGAAATAATCTAACTGTGAAACTGTTTCTAGGTGCAAGTAAGTATAGCTGCAATTGCGACTTATTCAATAAACTTATCACATTTCGTACAGTGGCCATATTTATGTTTGAAACTGAATTTTATTGAGTTGAAAATTTAACATTTTTAACTTTGATATTGAGATTAAAGAAATTTGAACTACCTTTGTCATAACTATTTGACAATAACATATAGGCAACTTCAAGCGATCAATTAAGGCTCATTCTACATTCACATTTAGTTTTAATTTAAGTGAAACTCTAAATTTAGTGATATATGCAACCCTAATAACATACCACTTGTTCTTACTTTTGATTTAGTTTTAATTTAAATTTTATTTAAATTTAGATTTAGTTTTAATATGAAGTTTGAGATATACAAACTTCATATAATCTTGATTTAAGTTTATAAATATAAATCATTTTTTGCGTCACGTGGGATTTTTACATGTTGTGTATGTTTAATTTGGATTTTTAAGAATTATGTTGTAATAATTGTTTAATTTTAAAGATGCTATATCGCATTATAAATAGTTTACCCAGTGGCGGCTCGTAAAATTTTTGAGTAGGTGTTCACTTTACTATAATCGTTTAAAAAATTAAAAAGTAGTGTACATTAGACGTTTATCTAATATTGGATTGCAACTATTGTTCTGTTACGCGATAGACGAATTTGTGTTTCGTAAATAATTGCGCTTTTCAGTTTTTGTTTGATTTTGAATTTTCAAATCTGGTTGATGTGGTCAAAGTTTTTTATTTCCAGTTTGTCTTCATAAGAAAAATATTTATCCACAATATTTTGAACTGAATTCATTATAATTTAATTTAAAAATATTTTATTTAAAATTGTTCAAAATATTAATTAAAAATATAGTCCGATACTTCGATTTATTATTATGATTTTTTGATTCTGAGCACCTTAATTATGCATATAAAGAGAAGTGCGACAGAAGAATATTAAAACGAAACTTTATGAGCGCACAGTCCACATACACAGTGCGCTCACAAGTTAATTGTCCTCTTCTCTTCATTTAAATTTGGTTGTTATTTTAGACCAATCAGGCGAGCAAAACTTCAGATTTTCCATCTAAACTGAAGTGCACACATTTTTCGTCCTCGCTATTTCAGTAGCTATATTAACTACGTGTAGTGTTTTATTATTCTCTCGCGAGTAGTTGGAGTTCTAATAGTAAAAGACAATATGAAAATTTAAAACATTATCAATTAATAATTATTTTTATTTTATGCACCTGTGCACTTATGCACCAGCCGCCACTGAGTAGCCTAAAAAAGAAGAGATGCTCTAGCGCTGCTTGCATATTCCATTAATATAGCAAAAGTTATTTTTTATTTTTAAATTTTTTTAATCATTTTCAGTATTATCTTATAAACATGCTAGCCGAAAAATTAAAGAAATAAAATGATTTTCTGCTTCCGACATGACGAATTATTTTCAGAATAAATTGTACGTAGTTGCGCAAAGTTCAAATAAAACGTAAAAAATAGTTAAGTTAAATCATCTCGGCATAATCGAAGCGTAATATGAACGATCGATTCCAACAGTTTCATAAAACCGAAGGTAGCATTAAATTTAAATTCAACTTTGAATGAGCCCTTAGTTTCGTTAGATAACTTATAGCTATACGGACCATACGTCCTTTATTTCTAAATTTGGTATTTTGACCTCTATTTTGTAAAGGCGACAGTTTAAGTGTTTAATGGAAATAAATAACTACATTATTTTTGTTTAGTTCTCAATTGTTTATTTTTCATTTTTATGTAATTTACGCGTTTAGGAAAAAATATAAATAATCACCTTAATAATACATGTTTCTGCTACTATACGTCGATTAAGGTCTCAATGTATTTTTAACACCACTGCTTAATCCTGCAACAAGGGTAGAATTGTTGTACAACGAATCTCATATACGAAAAAGCGGAGTCGTAGAAAACCTGTTCGGAGTTTGGAAAAAGACGTTTTCCTGTTGTAGCAAATGGATGTCGTCTAAAAATTGCTACAGCAGTACTAAATAATATTTCTCAAAAGATGGGAGAACAAATACCTCCTCTGCCAAACGATGTTAATGACATGTTTGATGAACGTATTGCAGAAATAGAAGGCAAATTAAACGTAAATAATGCGCAGGGTATCATTAATATAAGACAATTAGTAATAAATGAATACTTTATTGTCTTGTAAAAATGTGTTAGATTTTAATATGTAATAATGTACGATACCTTCCAATTTGTTTAATATCTAATAATGCCTCTATTATCCAAAATAAATCATTTACTAAAAAATAAAAAGTTCCAAAAATGGGCATGAACTGGAACAGAAAATATTAGGGACTTTACTGAACGTAAATTAATAACACATTTATTTGACAGATGTTACACTAGACCAAAGGCTATATAGTATATAGTCTTTGACTAAGACGCAACAAAAATCCCTCAAAATATAACTAAATGTGCATTGTTGTCAAATATAATTCGAACTAACCTAAGTGATTCTTAAATTGGTTGTTAGCAAAGGGAATTAGATTTAAGTGAAACTACCTTTAATTTAAGTAGAGAGTGAGCAAACGGGTGTGAGAAGACTTGCTTGAATTTACTTTACGGGGCATAATTGAACTAATAATTGACTAATATTTTGGTTAAATGAAATTTATGTATAGGTAGTTCTTCTGAGAAGCCTTTTCGGCAATATCCGGAATCAACCGAATGCAATTTTTTTCTAAACCCACGTAAAAATCGATTTTGAATTAATTTCAATTAGTTTCAAAATTTTATGTGATATAGGCGCAATGAAACCGTTGTACCATATGTTGGCGAAATTATTTTTAATATTATTTATAACGATTCAAAATGCTGCGTTTATAAAACCATATCAAAATGTAGGTAAATTTCCATTAATTATGCCAAATGTGTATCCTAATCGCGATGAGCTGTATTTGTGTACGCCTGTTAAAATTGTACCCAAGAAGAATTACTACGTTGTTGGATTTGAACCAGCTGCATCAATGAATATGGTACATCATATGCTTTTGTTTGGTTGCAGCGAACCAGGGACTGAAGAAAATGTTTGGGATTGTGGAGAGATGGCTGAAACTGATAAGAATTCAGGCCTTAAGACTGCCAGTCCTTGTTCAAAGGGCTCCAGTATAATTTACGCATGGGCCAGGAATGCTAGCAAATTGGAATTGCCTGCCAATGTAGCTTTTCAATTAGGAGAAGGAACTGGTATAGCCTACTTAGTACTACAAGTGCATTACGCGAAGAAATTTCCACAAGGAATGCATGATAGCTCTGGAATAGACATTATATATACAGAGGAAAAGCAGAACAAGTTGGCTGGAGTTGTATTATTGGGTACTGGAGGCGATATTCCTCCACATAATGTAACTTCGATGGAGTCTAGTTGTGAATTGTTGGAAGATAATGTTATACATCCTTTCGCTTTCCGTACGCATACACACAGTTTGGGGAGACTGGTTTCCGGATTTAGTATACATAGAAATATGGATGGCACCGTGACCTGGAAGCATTTGGGTAGTAGGAATCCTATGACACCCCAGATGTTCTATCCTATACAAAATTCGCAGCCAATTATGAAAGGTATTTAAAGTATTTGATAACAATTTTATTTCTACAATATATTTAATTTATTGTCTGTCTACAAAATAAGCACTGACTCTTCTTTGTGAGTTTATTCGTGTACTTTGTTCTGCTCTGTTAAATCGTAGTCATATTCTCGTACCAATCTTGGTTTTCCAGAATAATGCCCATTATTTTAAATTTTTAATCTTCAACTCTGTTAAAATTTGTATTAAATTCGTTTGTGAGGTTTTGATTTAATTTGTTGTTAACACCGCTGTGAGTAATATACAAAAACTGGAAGAAACATTGTACTGGAAGTGTACAATTCTGTACTGGAAACTTATGAAGATTTCAACATGATGACAATTGGAGCTACAAAACTAATTCTTACTAACCAAACAACTCAAAGCAAGCTATCTTGAAAGGAAGGTAGTACTTTGGTCGTGTAAATATTCAACACTGTGATGTAAAAATACTTAATACTGTGGGAAAGTATTCAAAACTTGCGCCTCTGAAAACCATATTGAGATTCCGAATCAACCGAGAGTTCCAAAATGTCTCTTCTTTATATACAAATGACATTTGCTTTGTAATAGTATTTATTGTAATAGTTTATACGAACAAAGCACATATTAACTTAAGATGACACGCATCTCATGTATTTTGTATGTCACGTATTGTATGTCAATACGAATTCCAAGAGTGAGCATGTAGATAATGCATCCACATCATTTTTAAATTCGATAAGTTTTGTAAACCGTGATAATTCTCGTAAAAGGAACTCGTCTGGTAATCCTGGAAAATATAACCAAGATATAACCAAATCCACAGGAAAATTATTAGCCAAGGTTAAGGAAGAATTTGGCAAAAAGAACGTTTGGATGCAAAATGGAAATATATACCGCAAACAAAATGGTAAAACAGTGAAAATTGACCCTAAGGATCATGCTGATCTTCTAGGGTTTTAAAAATTAATTCGATATAAACATTTAGAAGTTTCTATAATTAGAAAGTTTCCATTATTATAATGGTATTTTCATTGAGTCCTGGGGCTTGGGGTTCTGGGTTGGCAGGTGTTGCATCTGGACAATGATTGTATTTCGAGAATTGAATATTATTTACGTTTTCGCCAAATGTTCATACTAATTACTCTTTGTGCAAAATGAATCTATATTTTATTTACTTATTTTTATTGATGAGTGCATGTGATAAGTATTATAGAAGTTTTTGCTGTTTCTCTACTCAATCATATATTTCTTCTTTCTCTTGTTTTTTTTTCTTTTTCTTTTGTGGTCGTGTCTTGTTATATTGTACATAATAGTTATTGCTGCATTGGGAATGTGTTTATAGTATACTGTTGAACAGGACTGTACTGAGTTTCAAATTAATATCTGGACCTATTTTAAAATTGTGGTAGAGATATAGACTTATACTTAAGTGAAATAGATAATTCAAGTTAATTGAGTATTAATTATTTTTGATAACAGCTTATTCCTTCATTACACCTTTAATTTACTCGTTTATCTTGTTCCGTGCCATTCTCTTTTAAAGGGTAAAATATATCAGGCAAACAAAAGCAAATGATCAATTTCTATTACTTAAGGAATCTGCTTTTCATTGTGAATTAATGAAATGAATATGCTATGTAAAATTTTTATCCCTCTATTGAAAATTATACTAGCTAATCGTATACAGATGGTGCAGTTTAGACTAGCACTTCTTAATTGTAGATCTCTATTGGCAAATTTCGATATTCGGTAAGAAAATATTGTCCTTAAAGATTATGATGTTCTTACACTTACGGAATAGCTCTCTCTCTCTCTCTCTCTCTCTCTCTGATTCAATATGTATTTCTGGATATCAATTATTCCGTAATGACAGAAAGTGGTGTGGTGGTTGACTGGCAATATACGTCAAAAACAATATTCACTGTGAGGATATTGGAGTAGGGTCGAAGAAATGTGGGTAAAATTGACTATATGAAGCCAAATATTTGGTATAGGTGTATTCTATAGACCTCCTAGACACACCGTAAATTACTTTTTGACTGCATTAGACACATCCTTAACTTATGTGTTTTCAAATGTTGATTATTCTATTGTTATAGAAATTTTGAATCTTTTAATCTGGATAACTTTCAAAATGACCTTGCTTATTGTTTGTCAGATAATATATTTCTCTTGGCAAATAGATCTCAAAATTGAGTACACAACTTCTATGATTTATGATCTTTTCAACATACATGCTTCCGTCAAAACTAGAATTACTAAACCTTTTTGTCCATGGTTGACTTCTAATACGAAACGTTTAACGTCTCTTCGTGACAAAGCATTTGACAAATTTAAAAATACCAAATTGCCTCCAATGGGATTATTATAAATCATTGCGTCAGAACTATCAGGTTGGAAAAAAGGCATATTTTGATCATCGTTTTCATGCTAAGGATCCGAAACAGCTATGGAATGATTTGAATTATCTAAATATTGGAAGACAAAAAACTATAGCTAAGATTTCGCAATCTTTAGAAGATCCAGATTTAATTAACAATTTCTTTATCAGTTTCATTCCAGATTCTACTACTGATGACATGATTGAATTTTATAGTAATAATACAATGTACATGAGTACTAGAAAATTTTGCTTTAGTGACATTTTTAATCTTCTTTTAGTGACATTTTTAAGTCTCTAATTTTATTATGAATTCGAAACTAAGCTTTGCAGGTTCTGATGGCTTGTCAGCTAAAATGTTTAAACTCATTAGTCCTTATGTTGATGCCTTTATAACAAATATCATCAATGTCTGTATTAGGGAGTCTCATTATCCTACAGCGTGGAAAAATTATTATTACTCCAATACCTAAGAAATCTGTCATTTCTGAATTAAAAGATCTTCGTCCGATTAGTTTATTATGCTCATTGTCAAAGATATTTGAAACACAAATTCAGGAACACCTGGTAACATAATTCAATTTACCAGTATCGTTGTTAGTTCTCCTTGACTTCTCTAAAGCGTTCGACACTTAAAATCATAACATATTATTGTCTATTCTTCATTATATTGGATTCGAGGAGTCAGCAATCGAACTTCTCCAGAGCTATCTTAGCAATAGAAGTCAGCAAGTATTTCTGGGGGAAAGTGTTCCCAAAAAAGTGGTCGTCTCTAAGGGTGTTCCACAGAGATCTATCATGGGGCCGCTTTTGTATTTAGACTTCACAAATCTGTATCTCAATTAATATTAAAAAAATTCATCTATATGTTGATGATTCACAATTAATTTATTCCTTTGAAGAGCACTCAACTTATGAAATATGTAAAAAAATAAACGATGATATTAACAAAATTGTGAATATATCTGCAAAACATTCATTAGTACTTAATGTTTATAAACCTGCGATTATTCTATTTGGACCCAGAAATGTTGCTGATCGTGTTAGCTATTAATTTCATTGACGATGAACTATACCGATAACATACAACGCACATGTGTTAAAAGCTTAGGTATGAGCATCGATAATGATATGCGTTTTTCTTCACATATCTCTTCAGCTATACAAAAGGCATATATGAACTTAAAAACAATATATCAACAGAGGTACTGCCTATCACAACAGCTAAAAGCTCAGCTATGCAATTCGTTGGTTTTATCTCATTTCAATATGAAGCCACCAAAAGGTGATGTTATATATGATGCTTATCTTACTCAACGGGACAGAATGAGAATACAATGTGTTCAAAATACATGCATTCGCTTAACTTTTGGGATAAAAAATATAAAAAAATATGAAAAAATAGTAACAAACTAAATGATGTAAAGTGGCTTAACATGATAAATCGCAGGCATATACACAAATGTATATTTTATTATAAGACCATTTTATACAAAACCCCTCCATATCTTTATAATAAAATTACATTTCGTTCTGATGTGCATAATATTAATGTACGCTTTAGAGGTCTAATAACACCACCGCCTCATAGAACACTTATGGCTGAACGATCTTTCTCTTACCAGGTCTCTTAAAGTGTATAACAGCATACACTATAGGAAATGGATGACTCTTTATTCATTTAAGAAATCAGTGTTTTCACAACTTTTTGAAAGTCACAATTGAATGGGGCTGGCAAACATTACATTACATAGATGAACTATTCATCATTAATTTCATCTACAATATGCTGAAAGATAACAAAAGTGTTTTTAAAAATTATGTTGCTCTAATTTAAATTTAAATTAAACATTAATATAAATAAACAAGATACTTTAATTTAAATAACTTACAAGATATGTGAATGGTCTAAATTCACTTGTTTAAAGTCTCTGTAACTGATATTGTCTGTGTCAATCAATCTTACTCTATTATATTGTTTACTGTACTATCTAAATCTTATAATATTTATCTTTCCTGTATGCTATATTGCTTATTTTGCTACTTGAACTATATGGTTAAGTTGAAAAACACATGATTATTAACTATATTGATCATCAATCTGAACTTCGCCATAGGATTTCGTATTATTATTGCTCATATTATTGTATTATATTTTCTTGTAAAAACTGTAAATGCGAAATAAAGACATTATTATTATTCAAAATCTTAGTCATTCCTTTTTAATCATTTAATTCTAATGTTATGAGTTGTTCTTCATATCGCATATTCTTAAAAGGTACGGTTTCAGTGATCTCAAAGCCGTTGCTAAAAAATGGGTTCCACACAAAATAACACTATTCCCTAGCTAGTGGGTGATTGTATTATGATTGGTCAGCTATCACATATTTCTGATATTGGTTGATAATTTTATCGAATATTTTTAATATTTTGTTTCAGGTGATATACTAGCAGCCCGATGTGTAATGGATAGTCAAAAACGTGATCGTCTCACATCAGTGGGACCAACTAATAAAGATGAAATGTGCAATTTCTATCTGATGTACTATGTAGACGAGGGTTACATGCCTTTGAGGACCAAGTATTGTATGACCGAAGGTCCACCCTACTACAATTGGGCCACAGATCCATTAATGTCCGACAAGTTACAATTTTTCAACAATCAAATCATGTAAACTTGATTAATTTATTCAAATTTCATATTCTTACTTATTAATTTACTTACAGTGGATTCACTTATTAATGTGACTAAAAATTGTTTTGTACATTTCTTACTTTTCAAAATTACATACACTAACAGAAACGCAGACGAAATTTTTATTCTTTTAGTTTTTAAATTTGGTTGATACTAGTGCCCATTAGTAGCGTCATATTGTCTGCTGATTCTTATTCCTGTCCATGCCTTCATTTCAGGAATATGCTACCCTTTTTATGTGCCTACGTCCTTCGTATAATGGGTTTTTGCAAGTTTTACTTTTTATCATGCCATGTGATTCGCTCTTCGCAAATCGGATGCTGCATTCTCAGCCCTTTAAGAAATTGTGTTTTGTTCCATTTTTTATTTCTAATTCAAACATTTGCTGTGTTCGTAGCATGTTTGTGTGTTATATTTCAAATATTTGTGGTCACTCAGATTTTAGTCACCGAATAGAAATCCTTACGGATCTGATACTTCGGTCGTTTCTGTACTGGTTATCCTTTTCGTTCTCGCGGTATATGCATTTAGGTCTAATGAATCCTTACAATTATGGTTTGATTGTATGATTCTGAATTTAATATGTTTCTAGTTCACCAATCTGGCTCAATCCTTAAGTTCGGTTACGCCTCAACGAAGCTGATTTATCTGTTGATATCGTATTTTCCTCATATGCAAATTATGAAAACGTTTGCATGTTTTCATAATTTTGTACTATGGATGTACAGTCGTATAGAATTTTGTTTTCATTATTTACGAAGGTCTCCAGATTAATTTATTCCCGGATAAACTGAAGTTCATTTTATATATATTTCAATTTTTATTAAAGTATTTTATGATCAAATTACATAAAAGTGCCAATAAAGCAGTGAAATTCACTATATACTTCTAAAATGATAAAATATTTCGAAATCAGAATATGTGCAACAATTTTGAAAGATAAGAATTGGAAAAACAATTTGTTTTATTTTCTTATTATTAAAAAAATATTTTTTAAAGCAGTAATTGATTTAAAAATATATTTCCAGCTAGATTTGATTAGAATTATTACTTATTCCCGATAGAAATACGTTTGTCTTAGCTTCGCCTAAGATTATAAATTTACGTATATATAACTAAAGTTATTCCAAAGAAAGTTCAAATATTTAATATTAATTTTACTTTATAAGAATTTGATAGAATACTAAGTTTTTTTATGATTTATAAATAAAACACGTGTCTAGCGATCTGAGGTTACTGCAACAAATTATTTTCATATCACTTACAATTTATACATTATGAAAAAGTTATCAATATAAAAATAAACCCAAATTTTAAGGAAATGAAAATTCAATACTTTGTGTACTAATTATCTATACTTTTAATTTTTTTAATTAATAATCAGCTCGATTTACTGTAAGCGCTACTGAAGACATACCATCTATAAATCGTTTGCGAAATAATACATACCATCTTTTAGGGACACGATGATAAACTGCGACTGTTGCGTTGTTAACATATGCCCAATATTTTGTGTATCTAATGCTGTATCAAACTCATCCAATATATACAACATCGCTAAAATCAGCGATAATACAACTAAAGATCGCTGGCCACCGCTTAATTCGGTAAAACTCTTTCCAGACGCCGCCCAAACTTATTTTGACTTCTAATCCTTCTAAAATGGTTTTTCCTTGTGGCACAAGTTTAGCATTAGCGCCAGGAAGTAAAGTACTGAAGATTGAATTGCTTCGGTCTTTATCTTTGATCACTGATTGTAAATGATTTCAATCGGCTTCAAGGGTCATTTTTTATTTGTTAGAATATTGGATTATTTTTCTTCATATTCAAACAAGCTATGTGCGTATTAACATGTATACTTAGAGCATTGCGTTTCTCCGGGAGTTTCTGGATTTTTCATTCGTGCTCAGAACTCGACGCGCTTTGTTGCTCCTTTTTTTAATTTTTCATTTGAATTCCTTTGTTTCAGGCGATTACAGTAGCTTTTCCTTCTTTTAGTACATTTTGAATGTCCGGTACAACGTTCTTTAATTCTGCAATGCGGTTTTGGATATGTTCCTTTTCTGCTTTAATCTGTAAAATATATCCCATTCTCCTTGATTTTCCAAAAGAGGTTTGACGCGAACAGCATCTTGTATCTTGTTATCTGACATATTTCATAAATAGTGTATACGGAATATACGTTGATGTGTTACTTTAGACTTGAGACGTGTTACTACGGAGACTTGATATTACTTGAGGAGGACTTTTTTGTATTCATTCATTCAATTTATATTGTATATATTGTTATAAGAAATAGACTTTCGATTGGAGAATATTCTTTCTTGACGTTATTGAGACTTCATATTACTTGCTTTAGTCCAAATTAAAACTCTAATATACTAACGACACTTTATACTGCACGTATTGTTCGCTGTATCTAGTAAACTCCAATTTCTAATTAAATCACCATCCGCTCCACCATTTACCAAAGATCCACTGTAACTGCAATCTAATAAATTATGTTGCTTGATTTTAATTGTATTCTCTTTTGGCACTTCATCCAATATCTCCTTCTGATATCATAATTTATTCGTTAAAGCATTCTTTTCTTCCTCAAGAGATAGGAATTTGTTTCAAATGTTCATAACGTTTTTGCCAATTAATCATAGGTTCATGCTCTTCATTTGTTTGTTTCAACTTCTTAAGTTGGACTTTTAACGTCAAGTTCTCAGCGTATTTAATGTCTCCTCCATTTCGTTTGAATTCTTTCTCGACTCTTAGATCCTTCTCTATTTTATTGACAAACATGTGTTTCTTATGTACTTCGCCTGGCCTCGCAGTTGTTTGAGTCATAAACGGTACTAAATCTTTAATGGCTTTATCCAAAAGTTCCATCAATATCTTATTATCCTCTTTAAGCTCTTCAGTCCTAGCTTGATATGTAAGTTTGGTTTCTGCTAATTGCAATTGGCTAACACCCACTTGCTCTTTCAACTTGAGAAGTTATGCAGAGTTTATAGTGGTATTATGAATTTTTGTCTATTTGACCTTTCAACTTAGCAAGTTGTTTAGATTGAACAGCAATAGTTGATTTCTCACGACTTATTTGTTGCGTTAAATCATCTCTCTCGTGTTTTCTAGCACTGCTATTCAAACGGCTTTGTTTAAATTTTTTTCACTGTTCACAAGTTCTTTCATTTTACTAATTTCGTGCTATAAAAGGCCTTTTTCTTTATTGTAATTAATATGATTTCCTTCAGTTAAGCAACGCGTTTCAATGAGGTCTTTTTCAGTTTTTAAAACATTTAATTTATCAAGCAATTGCTCGTTTTCGGTCATTAGTTGTTGTTTTCTTAATTCAACATGTTCAGCGTACAAATTTTCTTAATTCGTTCTCAATTTTACATACTTGAGAATTTACAAGTTGTGAACTGTTTTCTAATTTTTGGATAATACTTAGTAAATCTTTGTCACGGCTTGAGGATCTCTTCATTAAGTTGTGATGCCAAACTTCCAGTTCGCCATTTTTATCGTCAATTCATTAATAAGATGCACATTAAATTCGAACATTTGTTTCTGACACCTTACTCGATTTTTGCTTGAAAATGATCTATTTATTTATAAGTACTATTAAAATTTTGGATTCCTTCAAAACTTGTTAAACATCACTTAGAAACTGTGGCATCTTAAAAGAAACTCTTTTAAGACTTTCTAAAAGAAACCAGAACTATTAATTGAATTGATAAATTTTATTTTTAGTTTTATCTTTTTTAGGAAGTTAGTTATCCTTAGTAACAAATATAGGGATAATTCATGCCACCCTTCTAATGAAATTACCAACAAATGTGTTGGTCAGTTAAGTGTTACATCGTTTTATAAAATGTATTTTTATCAAGTTGAGATTTTTCCATCAACTGTTATTTGTGATTATATTCTTTCATGAAAGCTATTTTTTGAATATTCGTAATGGAGAATTTTAAACACGAGTTCAAGAAAGTAATATTGTAATGCGCATATCGTAGAATTTATATTTTCATAGGCTCCTTGGATTAATTATTGATTTACGAGGGTCACCTTTTAAGTTGTTCCGGCATTTTTGTTTCATACATTTGCGAGAATACAAAGTCGTTAGGCGGTAAATACGGATAAGGAGATATTAATTATATGTTCTTCAAATAAACCATTGTTAGACATGCTGCCTGAGAGCTGGCATTATGATGAAAGATGGTGCATTGATTTCATCGATAATTTCTAGCAAACTAATTATAGACCATTCGATTTAACTGTTATTCGATCGTCTAGCACTAGAACGAAGCGACTTTATAATAGCAAATGTAAAATTTATGAAAATAACAACATCTAGTGGGCGTTTGTCGAAATTTAAAAGGTGGTATTCATAAATTGAACTTTCGAACGACTATAATATGCATGATGAAACAAAGGTGCACGTGATTAGAAACGATAAGATCAAAACTTTATTTCTTCGAATATAGTATTTAATAGGACATATATTCATTTAACATTGTCAATTTCCATTCTACTTATATACTAAAATACAGAAACATAATCATTAACGTATAAGTACTCTTACTACCTACTTTAAATGTGATCTGAAAACATTCCTCTTAAAATGTATTCATAGTATATTTATAAGCATCAAATGCACAAAATATTTATTTTATTATCTATTCTTAATATGCATATATAAATGTATTTATTATAATGTTTAAAAGAGATATGTAATTTACATTAAGTGTAAAATATATAATAATAAATGTAATTATGCATTACTTTATTTGTATTTATTCTAAGAAAACTATTATTTTATTAATCATAGTCTGTGAAGGTAGGAGGAAATTACTTCATTATTTTTTAATATCAAATGAAAATCATCGGTAATTGGACATCAGGTTTTATTGAAAAAAACAACAACTCAGCAAACGTTTCGAG
>WYDF02300730.1:2659-15602 GCA_009867245.2 Adranes taylori
TTATACTATGAGAGTCACACGTCAATCAGTAGGGTAAAATAAGGATTTTCCGCCATAGTTTGCTCAGTAAGATCTGGAGCATTCATCATTCTGATAGTGTATTTGGTAGAATGTTTTAAAATACTGGTAAATGCTTAGGAGTCGATTCTCGTCACCTTTTCTCAGTAAGGTCCGAAGCACTCACCATCCGGTTACTTATGTGGTATAATATATTTAAATACTCTTAGGGATCAATTCTCTGCCACTTGTTTGCTCAACTTCATAGATCGTATATCGTTGTCATGAATGTAAGCAAATATTTTGAGATTATTTCATTAGCGTTCCAGAAGTAACTTTATCTGTAACTAAAGGTAAGTACTCAATTATATTTCAATATGTCTATACTGTATAAAGTAGATATTGTAAAAATTCTGAAGCTCCGAAAGACCAGCATCCCTTGTACCAAATTAGTGTCTCCTCGGCTGAAAATTTGGAGCCAGTGTCTCCTCACTACTAACAGTATATCTGGGCCAAGACAGCGTAATCAATTTGAAGCTAAATGGCGTTTCAACCAGATGTAACTTTAATTAAGTCCTATTCAATAAAATCAGATGTTTTATTCAGATGTTCGATTTTAGTGGATAAAGAATTAGGTATAATATTAACGGAAAATGAAACCAAAATATTTAGTTTTGTAGTTTATATTACATTTGTCACATTTGTAGTAACATATTTACCGAGAATATTGAGAATACGGGAGTACTTGCTAAGAGCACTATTAATTAAGGTGCGCTAAAAGCATCTTTAGCATTTTGGACATATCGCTAGGCAAGCTGGTATGGAATAGGGGACGATTGTTAAAGAAATAGTTAAAATCTGACACGGAACCTTTCTGCTCTCAGAATACAAGAAACGAAACAGCTTATATAGACATATGAAACAAACCATAAACATATGTTAGTAACTCCATACCGCCTAGAGAATTATTGTCAGAGGAAAGCAAACCATTAAATTGCTTTCATGTCTGTTAAAAGTTGTTAAATGAAGAATTGGTTTTGTGTAATCATTTGGGGTTGCGAAAATTTTATTTGTATAGATTTTGCAGGCAAGTTATTTTGAATTTCTTCCTCAACAACTAAAACTTTAAATTTATCAGCCAAAAGATCTAACTAAATATGAAATTTAAAATTATTTCTAATTTTATATGATATAGACTCTAACTTGAGACTGATAATTTAAATTAATAAATTAAAAAATAATTGAATTACGAAGTAGGAGAAGTAGTAGATCCTTCAACAAATTGATTTGATAAGAAACTCGTCTCGTTCATTTCCCATACAGCGTAGCCGATTTTCAGTTTTCGCTTTTTAGCAAGAGAATGAGTTTTCGCGTACTGTTTATCTTCTCGGGCAGCCATTTTATGTTTCAAAAATTTAGCTCGACCCAAAGTGATATATGACCGCTCGTAAACTACTCGAACAGAAGGCGGCAGCAAAAGAGGAAGTAAAAAAAAAGGTCTCCGCGATCCGAAAAACATTTCAACCAATAAATATATTTTATTTGTGATTTAAAGCGGCAAGTTTTAAAGATCTGTATAGTGTTCAAATTGGAGTTGAATTTAGATCCATTTTGATTCAGCAACATTTGCAGTTTCATTAATGTTTCCAACGATGTTCTGTAGCATTTTTGTTATAGTATTTTTCAAACTTAAAATACATTATTAAATTTTAAACGACGACTTTAAGAAACAACCGCATAAACAAATTCAATCTGCCTCATAAAATGAAGTTCAATATTTTAACTCATGAAAATATTTTATTCTTCGCAGTCCACACAAATGAGACAATCTGCCCTATCTGGATTACATAATCGTACAATTCCCTTGTTCCAGCGTATAAGTTAGTACAAAAAAATAATTTTTAAATAATTTTAATCATAACAACATTTTAAAAAAATACAATATCTATTTTAAGTTATAGGTGAAAGAGTTATTATTTTTTATTTTGATAGTTTTTTATTTATTGTAACTGTGGATTCTACTGTAGAGATTTTAGTTATTATAAATGATCAAATGGAATAATGTCTAAATACTATAAAATCTTTAAAATGAATAAATTCCATGAAACAATGTAGCAGCCTATCGTTCATTATTTTTACAAACTTAATTTCATTAATTTCCGAATAAAATAGAGATTCATTATATTTAAAAAAATACAAACGAATGATGATTTTATCCTGCAGGTGTTATTCTGTAGATGTGTGGTAAACTTTCTGTGACGAAAGAAATTAGAAAAAAAAGGGGAAAAGAAAGTGGTACGGAAAAATGCGGGTTTAACTGACCTGTGCACAGAAACTCAGTGGGAAGAGGATTTCAGTTCTTAACAGATTTTAATCTGTTCTTTATTAGACTAAATCAATTTATTTACATAAATTTGCATGGTTTTAATTTTTTGTTGTCGTGTAAATAATGGCAGACTTTCAGATGTAAGTATACTATTATTTTATTAGAAATCTTGATTAAGGACCTGAAACACTTTAAGTTCTTTTGATTTTACTCTTAATTATAATTAAGGTAACAAATTGTAATATTATATGAAGCTAACCAAATTATGAATGTTAAATAAATGTCGTTTATTTTATTTATTTGAATCTAGCGTTAGAATTTATCAAAAGCAAATTATTTTATTAAAATTCTGTTTTATTAGCGATTTATTCAAATTGTGATTAATTGTGTTTTATTAGCATTTAACCAATTTAAATATGACATATTTAAATTAAATTTTAGAACCGATTCAAAAGCATGGATAGATTCTCCGCTTTTGTTACTTTAGTGTTTATTATTTAGCAAAGTTCGTAAATCCACATTAATTCTTGTTGCATGTAAAATAAGTTATTTGGCGATTAATAGACTATTTTGCAAATCTATTGTGTTTAATTTGAATTGTATTCTATTTTATTAATTCATGAGCAGTACTGTTTTATTAAGTTTGAATCTTGCTTTTAATCAAGCAAAGTTCCCTAAATTGTTGTTTAAATGTGTATTTTATCTTATTTACATATGTGGCTATTTCTACATACTGTATGTATACGTAATTGTCTATTTATACATACTGTAGGTACATGCAATGGGCTATTTACACTTTATGTACATATACACAATAGGTTATTTATATATCTTGCATGAATTCGCAATTAGGTGCTTCTACATACTATACCTGTACTACTCACACATATACATAATTATTTTGCTAATAATTAAATCGGATCAATTAATATAAAACCTGCTTTTAAAATCAGTAACATAATAAAGTATAAAATACAGGGTCAGGTATAAAGAAACAGAGTAGTGTAGTGTTTTTTTGACAGTTACTTCTATTACGAGGGACAGCCGGTCAAATTCGGGAATCTGGCAACACTGCTTATTTTGGTGATCAACGCATGCGTACTGGTATACTGCGAAATATCAAGATAGCGAAGTTTTTGTCTGACTCTCAAAATATCATTCCGTGTGTACACAGTGGCGCATTAAATTTTGAGAGTCATTGTGAAAATGGAGTTAACACGTGAAAATGTGCGCGCAATGATTTTTTGAATGATGCAGCGCTATTCATGACAACGGTATATCGCTCGTTTCAATAGTTTAAAGTCGGTCGTGCTTCGCTTCAGGGTAAAACAAGGGAAGATCGTCCTGCTACAGCTGTAGTTGCGGCAAATATTTATGCTGTACGACGAATGATTGAAGACGATCGTCATGTAACGTACGATGAGATTCAGGCATCCGTACGCATTTCTCGGATCTCGATAGATTCTATTTTGCATAAGCAGCTTACCGTAAGATAACTTTTGTTCTCGTTTGATACCCCATGTTTTATCGGCTACTCAAAAAGACGATTGTGTCAAAAGGTGTAAAGCAATGCTGATAAAATTCAATCACGGACACTCAAAACATGTATATGACATAGTTACAGGTGACGAGTCGTGGATATATTCCTACGAAACAGAAACAAAGCAACAGTCGACAGTGTGGGTGTCTCAAAATTTACTTTTACGCACCAAAGTTGTTCGATCGCGATGCACTTCTAAAAAAATTATTGTATGTTTCATAACTAAATTTGGTGCTACAATTGCACTAGAGGTACGTCGAACAGTACATTCGAAATGGTATACAACAATTTGCCTGTCACAAGTCATTGATGAGTGCCGAAAAAACATCCCCGAACATGCAATCATCCTTCACCAGGATAATGCTACACCCATACCGCTCACGCAAGAATCGATTATTTGCAAAGTAAAAACAAATAATCGATTACTTGTAAACGACTACAAACCATTCCCACCATCAAAAATAAAATGCGTGGTCACCGTTTTACCAGCCCTGAAGTAGTTGTTAATGCATTCAATTCACACATTTTGGGTATGCGAACTTCCGACTGGAATAAATGTATCAGCAATTAGTTTGGACGTATGCAAAAGTGCATAGAATGTAACGGTTAATATTTTAAAAACAATAAGCCATTTATTTGGCTATCAATTGTTTTTTTCATAGCTATTCCCGACATATTTCCACTGACCCTCGTATATACTCTATTTTTTGTAAATCCCTAGGGTTTCTTTTTTAATTTAAGTTTTTTTGCATTAAATTGAACTACAGTGCTGCAATGCTCAAAACAACTGGTATATTTATTCTATTGAGGGAGGAAACAATGACGCAATTCGAGAACAACGTCAGACTATGTCAAGCTGGCTTACCACTATGGGTGGCAAGGGGTTTTATCTCAGAAACTATAATACTTAGAGTTTTGGAAAAAAAATATGCATTACAAAAGTTGCTTCCAACTATAGAGGGCGTAACTGCAAGCCGTCGAATACACACATATCGATTTATTTTTGCAAAAACTCCCACATAAGGTATAATATTAGTGCCTAAGTTAAAAAGACTAAGTAATCCTACATCAAGGTTATTTAATTTTTTTTCATACATTCATTAATAAGGGTGGGGGAAACTTCAGAATTATGTAATATTTAATTCTTTGTAAAATCAAGTTTTTATCTAATTTGAATATAATAACATTTGTTTGAAAGAAAATTTTAAGTAGATTTGAAAGTGTTATACAGAAGTTGTTGATAAATCTTGTAGAGGGCGCTGTTTGACAGCACGACAATTTTTTTCAAATATCTGACAGAAATTAAATGGAAACGTAAAATTTTTTATTTGATGGAAAAGAATTTAAAAATCCACAAAATCTCCTAAACACTGCATTACAATATCAGTATTTGTTCCCGAGTTATTACAAAATTTGCTTAGTATCTGTTACAATTTAGTGATAAAAATAAATGCATTGAGACGTGTAAATTATATTACTTAATTATTGATCCTATAGTATTGAATCTTGTTTAAGGGATCTCAGATTTTTAATAGGTGGTGCACTCACAAAAAGGATATTTAATTGTAGTGTGACTTGAGGTGGGGGAACACAACACTAATAACTATTCTGGAGGCAACTTTCAAATAACAAGCGTGCTATTAAATAACAAAACAATTATGAACTGAATGATTTTTTTGACGCCTAATGGTATACTCTTGTTGAATTAGAAGTGTGTTGCACGTAAATAATTATAACGTCTTTTTCTAATAACGAAGCTTATGATATGCTTACTTTTATGATCACTACATTAAAAATGCATCTATTGCAGAACGAGAATATGCAGTCAAATATCCAAATAAAAGACATTTTAGTAGAAAAGTTTGTACGCGTTTGGCAATCCGTCTGAAGGAAACAAGTTACTTTTAACCAATAAAAGCCACTTGAATAAATCGCAAAAGTAGGAACAAAGACCATATTACAAATGTATTGGCGTATGTAGAAACAAATATTCAATCAAGCACCAGAGAAATTTCTACAGCTTCAGCTGTAAGTAAAACAACAATACATCGTATTTTGAAAGATTATAAATTACATACTTACCATATGGTGCTACATCAAACTCTACTAGACCTAACACTTACCGAAGATTAGGTTACTGCAATTGGTAAATTATTGGCCAACAGTTAAGCCGCAGTGTATATAAGAAATAGATAACTATCACCAACAGTGTGTGGATGTATGGTGTGGTATTTTGGGTGAGAAAATTGTCGATCCTTTTATTTTCGATGGTCATTTAAATGGAGAAAATTATTTAAACTTTTTAATGAACGTCTTTCCAATTTTGATGGATGCCACTTAGATCTCCAGATCTTACAGTCCTTGACTTTATTTATGAGGTAGAATAAAAAACATCGTTTATCAAAGTTGTCCTCTACCACAGAACATATAATTGAACGTATTAAAAATGCTATAGCTAGTATACCTAGTGCGGAAATAGAAGCAGCTAAATCTGGTATTTGTCAGCGATTAAACCAATGGATTTTGAACGGTGGGAAGCAGTCTGAACATTTTTAAAAAAACACATAATGGGCACGCTACAATCTGGTCTAAAAGGAAATGTGTAACACTATCTGTACAGGTAACAACTTGTCAACAAACACATTGTGATAATTTTGTAATAACTTATTTTGAATTATGAATCTAACAAATTAACTAAAGAGCATATTTGTTTAAAACTTAAATAGTTTAGACTCAAAATTCACAAGGATTATTCAAAAGGAAAATTTTAACTCAAATATTAGCAACAACCTTTAAAGAAAGTGCTCATATGAAGTTTGATCTTTTGATTTTAAATTGTACCAATGCACAATGCATATAATGTGTATAAAATTTTCACTTTGCTGATAACTCGGTAATATAAACTTTTTGAGGACCTGATAGACTTGATAAAGAAGGGATCGTTGTTGGCCAACATTGCTGGTCCTACGAATAGAATAAACCAGTTGTTTTGGTATAGGAGAACTACATTTTAATTTAATTCATTTATTCCAAAGTAAAATGAATTATTTCAACCTCGCTATCCTACTTATCTATTTTCAGGTCCAATTGTTGTAACCTGGCTCATTTATACAAATTTCAATTATATTAATTATACAACGTTTAGGATCAATTGTACGATTTCTCTTATGTTCATAAAATGAGAAGTTCTATTTCTTCCTAATTCTTTCAATTGGTTTTAAATGCAGCATATACTTCTTAAACGATTGCATATAATCTTCGTATAATCTACTTAATAAAAAAAAATATGAGCAATTGTTTTTGTTATACCTAGCGCCTTATTAAATATTTTTCATCCGATAACATTCATCAGATATGGTGCATTAACAGAATACCAAAATCTACATGACAATTTTTCGACCGATGTGATATAAAATTTAAAAATTTTATTGTAAGGTTTTCTTCAATGCAGTTATTTCCTATTTTCATTTTAGGTTTAATCAATATTAGCTATCATTGTTTAAAACAGTTTTATGGTTAAAACGATTTTATGAACTAAGTTTATTCCACAGTCTGTGGGTAGTTTTTAAACATTATTTCAGTAGTACTTTTCCAATATTTCAATTTACTATCAAGACTTTAGTATGATGAAGAATTCATGCAAGGCCTGGGGGATACATGCGACCCTTAATTCTGCAATAGTTAAGTCACATTTGAGCTGTTTGTGCACACATATGCAACGGAATAATTTTGTTGCTAGGTATGCGCTCATATAGAAATGCAATTACAAGCAGTTGTGAAATGGACGTTAGAGTAGCGAAAAAGGCGTTTTTGGGTTCATCCTAGGAGGGCATAGTGTAGAGAGAAGGGACAGTTCCACAAATTGTATGCAGGTTTGAGGTGCCGCACTGTAAAATTTTTCAAATATTACATATGTAGAATAATAATGAATTGAATGTTGAAATATGTAGAAAAGCAACTTTCACAGATACTATAATTCACAAAGGAATTAATTAACAGCCCCATAAGTCACAAACATGCTCCTTTTAGATCTTTGATACATTAAACTTAGAAGCATTTATAGATTAATTAAATACTCTCCGAGATATTGCTAATGAGATATTGCCGAGTAACGGTTATAATGATCAGTTAATATTAAAGTTATTGAAATAAAAACATAATAAATTAACTTCAAATTTAGAAGAGTTAAATAATGATTTAAATAAACTTGTTATACAATATCATAGTCTAACTTTTCACAACAATAGTTTTCATAAGTTCACTAAGATTCTCACGAAACAAAACATAAATTTAGCTTTAAAAACACAAAAGCCTTTAATTTTCACCGAAAACAATAAAGATAAAAAAAATTTTGAAAAATACAGGCGTTTATCATATTAGTTGTATTAAGGCAACAAATTTGACATAGGTATGACAAACAGGAATTTTAGAGTTAGAGTAGGTGAACATGACAGCAATATATTTTAAAAATTTAAATAAGTTTACAACAGCAGATTCAAGATTACAACAGCTACATTACAACAATGCAATTGAAAACAACTTTACACATTTTATTAAAAATTTAATCGAATCAGAATATATTAAAATTGAATTCAGATGAAATACATATAGAATGAACTGAGTATATAAACAGTACCTATACTTTTTGAACAAATTTCAAAGTGACAATATTATAATCTCTCTCCGAAATGTGGAATACAAAACTTAACTATAATGGAATATGTGCGTTGAGGTATATTTTAAGGAAGCTCTTGTTTCAAATTATTTTAAATTGTTAAATATAATAATTCTTTTAGTAACTTGAATAAGGGAGTCGTGCGACTCCAAAATCCTTATAGTGGCGAAATAGCGCTAAACGTCACATTGTCTGAGATACAGTGTGATTAATAAAATCTTTTCTGGAATTGGAATATTGAGTTTGAACTTATGGATCGGCTTCTCCAAATCGCTGCAACATATTAAAGAATAATTCCATCTAATTCGATAAAATCTTTTAAACATTTTCTTATTGTAATAAATAAGCCATCTTAAAAATTATATTTCAGTGCACGAAGTAACTAACAAATTATTTTGATCATTCTATGACATTACCAAAACTAGTTTGAAGCCACCTTGCATTGTTGGAAAACTTTCAAAACTTTTACGCATTAGCTATGGAAAATGTACGAACAATTTTGCTCGTCTTGTAATCTTGGCAATGCTTTAGCAAAATGTGCTGCACGTGTAGTCGGACTGATTATAAGTATTGCACCGCATAAACAAACAACTTGGACCACATGCTTTGCGAAAATTATCACATAGAAGTCACTTAGCATTGGCCTCAAAGCCTAATTAAGACATTCTTACATAACAAGACATTCTTACATCTTGTCTTAGAATCATTTTGTTTCATACACAACATAAGTTCCAGAATTTCTATTAGGTTGAAACGAAATAATATGTTAATTACAAAGTTTCATAAATTTGTGTAAAGCACTGTGGTAACTTTTAACATATTAACTTCTAAAATAAACATCTGGAGACTTAAAGCAAATAAATTAGCTGGAAGATATAACTTTAGCCATATATTGGTTATTGAAGAAATAAACATTTTCTTGTAAATTAATAGAAGGCATACCTCATTTATAGGGTTTCTAAAGCGTCAGGTGTACTAGAATTTTTACTAGAATAGTACTAATTTACTAGAATACTAGAATTTTTATATTTTCATTCGTAGTTTATTGTTTGGAAAAACCTCAACCATTTCAAGAACATCAATGGGCAACATGTCATAAAACGCTTACAAGTACGACTGCAGTACAAAGCCGTCATGCAGAAAATGAACCTGGTGAAGTTATATCATATGTATTTTCTGGTAAATGAAGATTTTCCATTTCGCTGAAACTTCTTCGTAAACAAACAAATAATTTACAAGATTCATATTTAAAATAACAGAGCAACTACTGGGAACTAAAGATAAATATGTTGGCCAACATTTATCTTTAGTTCCCGATGTATCAGACACGTATCATATTAGGTACAATATGTGCTGCACTATCAGCATTACGGGTCTTGCAAATTAACCCATTATGTGTCATTGGGATCTTAATTTCCCACGAACTCAAGGTAGAGTTACTAAATTGTCTTTGGAAATTATACAAGCCACTTACGTTAAATACCAAATAGATAGGTGCAGCTACAAGCAATATTTGGAACCATTAGTAAGAAGTGTGCAACTCAGATCGAAAAAGTGGGAAAATTGTGTCCCAGTGCTTCTCACTGTGCACTGAAAGCATTTGTTTCTGTTGTTTTATTTTACCAAGTGAAATAAAGTAACACAAACTATGTTCTTATAGAACCTCTCTAGCAAAATTTGTAACTGAATGAAAAGAAATATTTTCAAAATCATAACAAGTCGTTAAAGCTCAAAGTGAAACCAAATTTTATAGTCAGGTTACTGAAAAATTTATATCATGTAATGTAATCAGCAATAGTGTGGCGTTACTGTTTTTCGCTAGGCTAAAATACTAACATATACTATTTCATGTATGTGGTGTAAGGAAGATGGTTAAATATGCAAGAAGTAATGATGGATGCTGGAGAGAGTATTGTCAAGAAAGTCTATGAACTATCAATGAATGAATTATGTTGAGGGAGTGATAGTGGTGAATGGATAAAAGAAAGAAGACTGATGTATGAGAGGATTGGGTGGTTAATGTATGACTGTTATGTGATATATATAGGATTCAAGGAATTGTGAGATAGTAGTTGAGCAAATGATGAGGGACATATAATTACAGGAGGGTCAGGAAAAAATTATATTACGTAGATATAATAGGAAATACGAATCTTTGAAGATGGAGAATATGATGCCTGAATATCTAAGATCTGGATCGAGTATGAAAGAAAAGAAGATAATACCAAAGTTTAGATGTTGAAGCGCAGAAAGGGGTGATAAGTATTGGATGAATGATAGTGAAATAAGTAGTAGATTATGTGAAAAAGAAGATGAAGCTTGAAAGCATTGGGTAAATTCATGTGAGGAAATAGGGTGAACAGATGATGGAAAAATGTAGACAGAATATTGGCAGGTATGCATGGGACATTGAGTACGGGACATAGCGTTAGTGAAAAATACAATAATTCTGATTAATAAGAGGGGGATGTAAAACGGTACTGGTTGAATATAGAACAAAATAAATTAAAAATAGAAAAGAAAATTAAAGAGAAACATACACCACCACAAAGAGCCATTTATTCCGTCCTATCTCCACTTCTATTCCCTTAGTTCCTTCCCAAACCTCCATTCTCACTTCCTTATACTTTATTCCTTCCCTTACCCCCACTATTATTTCCCCGCTTGCCATACCCTTAACATTTTTCCTTATCGCTCCCTGTACCACCCATCTGTGTTGCCGTGGTAATCTTTCACGTACTTCTTCCCATTTTTCCAGCTCCGCCCATGTCTCTAGCAACGCTATAATATCATATTTCTCTTAAATAATTTACCATCTCCTTATCCCTTAACTTTCCTGTCAACACAGCTACATTCTAGTAGAAACTCTTCCATATTATCCCCTTGCCCTTCCCCCCTTTACCTTTTCTCCTCTTCCGCATATCAAATCATCTCCACCCATCCTCCTATCCTTCGTCCTTATATCTCTTACCCCTTCTCTTCCATCCCCTATGTCCACACTCCCTCTCCTACCCTTCTTTTCCTCCATATCTCCTACGTTATTCTCCTTCCCTATTCTTTCCCCTTATCTTCCCTTTTTCCCCTGACTTCTTCTTCTACCTTCCTCCATCCATTGCCCTTTTAGTTTCCCTGATTTCCCGACCGCCCCTTTACCTGACCATCTATCTTACTTCCCGGAGCCAAAACCCCCTCTAACCTAATTCCATTTCCTCCTCCCAGAAACCTTCGATCCTTCTTCCGTCCCACCATATCTCTTCTAATTTCCCTGATTCTTGTCCTCCATTCCTCTTCCTTTTTCCCCATTTTGCTTTACAACTTCTATCCGCTTTATCAATTTCCCCTCCTTCTCATTCCAATTCCATACATCCTCTCCGATCCACGCCTTCCTGTATGCGACTCTTGTTCTTTCATCACCTTTCCTTTTTTCCCTAACAACGTCCTTAATCTTTTTTTGTATTTCCCTCTCTTTCCTCGTTAAATCATTATCTATGAAAATCGACGTCCCCTTAAAATACTTTTCCTACCCCTTATCTCTTTTTTATCGCTCCACGTTTCCAACTTCACCATTAAAAGTAGTATTTCTGTACAAAAGATATCATTACTACATTTTGTCCTTTTACAAATATTTATCCGCCCACAAATACAACAATGATTGTTTCAATAATTGTTAATAAAGATTTTTCAATAAAAGTTAATGTAGTATTTTATTTAGATCTACCCTGACCTCTCTTATTTGTACTTAAATTCAATATTAATTTGCTTCTAATACGGCTATTGGGAATTGTCAATTAAATCAGATTGAACACGCTTAATATCGGGTAGTAAAATTGTGAAAAGCAATTGCCAGTAACTTTGAACGTTTATAAGGGATGGTATCCCTAAATGGTATTAGGATAAGCCCGGCCGTGTTTGATTTAAATTTGACATTGCGTTGCGGCATGCTTAAAATTCGATCTCATAAAGAGTGTTAGATAGGTAGCATAACGAGTTTTACACTAGGGTTCGAAACGTCTCCGTCAATAGAGGTCATGTGAATATCACAGTGCCATTCAAAGAAGGGTTAAATATTGTAAAAGCACTTCTGGGCTTACTTCAATGTTAACTAAATTTAACAAAAAGGTTACAGCAATTTTGGATGCATATAGATGCTTGTAATATATTTGACAATATTAATACAAAATATTTAACTAACATCTACCAGAGGCAGTCGAAATATTTTTAAAATTTAAAAAGGTGTTGAACGAAAACACGTTAATCCTTAAAAGGGATGACGATGTATTTAGCATTTATACCTGAATCTAATTCTACAAATCGGTACAACTGAATTACGCACAAAATCAATTAGGTCTTTAATCCAACACCCGAATTGCGCTCAACTAATTTTATCTATCTGAGCTGACCCCTA
>WYDF02300741.1:0-15601 GCA_009867245.2 Adranes taylori
CACTCACTCCTTGCACACCTCTCAACATCATCTCCAACCACCTACTAGTAGACCATCCAACCCTTTCGTTCACAAACTTTCTGCTCCGAATTTTTTATATATCATATATTTTCCTTTCTTTATCATTTACTAAAGGTGGGTTAAATTTTATCCCATCTTTGCTTATCTATTATATGATTGCATTGGCGTCCCCATATTTTTTATGGCACATTGTATATTGTTTCCCGAATACGTATCGCTAAATGATTCTTGGCTAGTTCTGATATATCACTTTTTAACCTATAAATTTCTATCGCCTAATTTGCTCTTACTTTATTCCCCATTCTATGTTTTTCTTCAATATGACCCCGCTTCCAAAAGTTCGCGAGGCTTCGCACGAACTCGGTATAGCTCGTGTCAAGTGACTGTTTTACCTCATCTGGTAATCAATTCTCTGCGTCGCGGCTAGTTTAGTCCTCAGCTACAAAAGAACACCTGTACGATTGATAATGCAAAATAGTGACTTGGTACTTCTAATTCTGCGACGAATAATCGCTATCTTGTTTATTTTTACGTAAAAGAATGGAATGAATCATTATATCACATTCTTTCATAATGAAATAATTTAACTTTTATAACTAATGGAAGAATAATGCTGTGTAGCCGTAAGATTTCATAGAATTTATGATTTTTACCAATTTCCTAACATTTAGACATTACTCTCTATCATTATTTAATATGTCTAACGTCTCTACAGTAGAACCCAAGGAATTGAAAACGTGTATTATTTTTGGCGTTACAATATGACCGCAAGTAAGATACTTAAAATATTTACTTAATAATTATTATGCTCTAGCTGTTTGGGAGAGTCAATATGAATTAAAAATAACTTTAATTAGTAAACGCTAAATTAAACAATGCATTCTCAATTTTATATTAATTAAATCTTATGAAAGTAAATTACGTTTTTTAATTTAAATCCCGTTAGGTTTTAATACGTCTTAAAGGTCTGATCAATAAACCCTTGCGTCACTACCCTTAAAAAATGGTTCGCGACATTAGCGTAATGTTTTTTTAGTCGAAAATGCACAATGAGCTCTTATATGTGTAATACTTATATGCTTAAGAGTAATACTTAAGAGCTCTTATATAAGTAATTCCTTATCATGTTGTATACAGTTCTTACCATTCTCAGTAGTGTAATTACACTACTATGAGTAGTAGTCATACAGTTTTGTATATAATATATAAAATATATTTGCATATTTAACCAAATAACTTAAAATGAAATTACATTTACAACTGTGTAAATACTGTATTTGAATGCATCATGTGTTTGCCTCAAGATTATAGTTTTATCGATGTAAAATCTCTAGACTCAATGTAATGAGGGCAATGCTCTCGAAAATTTTGTTTCTAAGCAGGACACGAAGCACAGGCTGTTTCAGCCATAGAGCAAATCTAAAAAGTATAGAGATAGGATAGAGGTATCTTTCAACCGGTTGGATTAACTTTTAAATTTTATGTAACTTTTCTTCTCAATAATATAATCTATGTTAATGAAATTTTATTAGAGACAATTGTCGGATAAAATATTACTATTTAATAAACCAAAGTCTAATTCGAAACTACGAAGGACATTTTTGTTATCTATTTGTATAACATTCTCATAACTTTTATTTCCTTGAGTTTGTGGTGCTCATTTTAATATGAAAGATGAAGCAACAGACCAACTCAAGATTTTTTAAATTATCTATCACAAATTAATTTTTTAATTTCATTCAATTTATTTCCATTGCTTTATTTCCATCTTTCCTCTTTGTCTTATCCTAATTCATTTTTAAACAATAACAAATATGTTAAATGTTATTTTAAAATTGTTCATAGTAATAATATAATTTATTTTCTACTGGAATAAAATAAAGCGTAGCACGTAATATATTTATATAGCGTTTTCAACGTCAACAGAATAACAGAAAATACATCAAAGCGGCAACAAAATCAAATAAGGATTACGAAATTTACTATCCAAGATATTAAATCAGACTCAATTTGACGATATCGAATGAAATACTGACGAAACGAACTTTAGCTAACAATACTAGATAGTGGGTCAAGATTCAACAAAACTCCATAGTGGGTGCTCAAATAAAATAGTTTATGCTTTATTGTAAACAATCCAACTAAAAATCAAATAAATAAATAAGACAAATAGTTCTCTGTTCTTGTCCTAATTAAACATATAATTTCCGGAGTCAATCATATAGTTGTATTTAGAATTCAATACGGCATTTTTATTTCACTTTATTTCTGATCAGAAATAAAATGGTGGCTATATATACATGTGCGACTAAAACAAATCAAGATAGAGACAGAGGTATTTTCCATCCCCCTCAAACAAAAACATACTGCGACTGGATTAGTTTTTGACCGGTAGAAATAGATTCATCTACCAAGTTGCATTCAAACATTAATAATTCATAACACGAATTTTCGTATCTTGCAACACCCGGGTACTGGCTTAGTGATCAGGGTACAGTTTTTCAAAGCATCCACCGCAATGTTCCTAATAATGGGCGAAATGGCGGCATACATCTTGAGCTAGCCGTTTTTAAAGATATTTGGTATAATAATGAATATTACGTTCCTATTAAATTACTATCTGTCGATATCTTGGCTTGACAATAAAAGCAGATTCACACATTGATGCTAACTCCGTGTGTGGCACCAAATCCAAGCTCGTCACGGCTCGTGCGGGAAGCTTGACTAAATTTTGGTTACTTTTTATCTACATTTCAATATTTTTGCTGGAAATAAACTGTCAATTAAAACACGCCATCTGGGATTTTAAATAAACTATTATAAAACCAGAAATGACGTCAGAGTTTTTTTAGAACAATTTAGGAAAAGATGTCGCAGGACAGAAGACCTTAGGAATAGTTTCTTAGTAGTTTCAAGCTACTTCACCATTAACCACAATGTTACCCAGGGATATTAGTTATTTATTAATTCACCGTGTATAAAATATTTTAGTTCTTATAAAAGAGAACTCTACGAAATAACTTGACTTCGCATCGTTGTAACAACGAAATTATATAAACGAAATGGGTTTTGCTTTTATCATTGAGCTGTATATTCAATTTGCTGATATACGACTATTACAAGTTATTTCTAAATTAAACAATTCATTCTCAAATCATAATACAGTCCTTATTCACAAATCCTTATTGGACACAGCGTATCAAACAATTTTAATAAAATTTGATACACGGTTATATAACACATGCTGAGAAGGAAATGCTCCATTAAAATTTTCCAAAGACATAAACATTTAAGATAGGCTCTTGAAACTTTACAACCTCATAATTCTTTATAACGTTTATCGCATTTCCGTATATTTGATAATGCGCGACGTTGCAACTTCTAAAAGTTGATGCTATAAGTTTTCTCCTCTGATTTCTTGCCTTTGAGCTATCTCTATTGTTTTACTCGTACTTTTCCCAGTCTCCTGCCGTCAAGAAGCATCTCCTTAGAGTTTGACTGGCTCCAACTTAGCCCGGCCAGGCTCGGCTTGCTGTGATAATTGCCTTGCTCGGAGCTATCTGAGCTGTCTTCCACTGCTTGCATTTTTTTCTAGTTTTGCTCGTTATCTCCAAAGTGCAGGTGTTCCACTAATTACTCACGCTAATTCGTAGTGACAAAGAAATACAAAAATATTTTCGATTGAATTAATTGTTCATCAAGCGATTCCATGATGTATGTGAAAGAGCAAAATATATTTCGTACGATGCACATTGTAAAGAATTAATAATTTAACTATTCAACTAAAAGAAATAGAGAGCTATATCAGTCATTTGCAAGTAGTATTAAATGAAAACAAACGCAAACGAGGTGTGTTTGGAGACTTCAGTATTTCGAGTAAATGAAGTTTTCACGACGTCGACGCTCTTGATAAAAATCAGCAAGTCAGATGGATTTAACAGCAAGACAATCCAAAATTTTGATGTCCACCATAGCAGTAGTAAATGGTACGTAGTAGAGAATAGCGGATAAATTGAAACATTTTCGAATTAAACTTAATCAAGGTTTGAATACTATTAATGAAGTCCAACGATATAAATAAGATATTGTGAATGAATGAGGCAAATATTCAGATGATGAACGCCAAATTTAATAGCAGACATCATCATGAATAAGATATACAATCATTACGAAGGTCTAACAGCAGTTAAATTCGAGAAGAGTAATAGTTTTGCATGTATTTACACCGACAAGAATTTATGAGAAAATACAGTTAGCGAACTCAGCGTTACCAACTCAGTTTATAATTGTAGAAGTCATCAATATTCCCAGTTAAGTTATTAATCAAGAAACCAAGTTGATAGTGTATTGGGAAGAAGTCATATTCAATCAAAGTGGAATAATAAGTTTCGGTCAAGATTGTTCGATAAAAACACCACAGCATATCATACTTCCACAACGTATTATGAAGGAAGCAGTCACAACTAGCTATTCTTCTTCAGTGCACGCCAATAAGTCGAAACTTTACCAACTCACGGTAATTAGTGAAGAAGAATCATTCTGGCAGTTTGGTCAGGAACTCGCATATATAGTATCTGATGAAGAAATTGCTAAATTGAAACATTAACGAGACCATGTTGAATCACGTAGAGAACCACAGCAATATGCTACGGTACACCTGGATCATTTTGGGCACAATCGTCAGCATCCTCATTACGAAAGAAGGGCTGAAGCGGATGTTAAGCAGAATAAGGAAGAAGAGCGAAAATCGGTCATCTATGATGGTGAAGGACCCTACTAACGTCGCCATGGTAGAATTACCACAAATCTGTATATAATTGTTAAATGTCGTTAATAAAGATGAAGTTATTTTTCTGATTTACATTACGGTGGTTTGTTTATATCGCAATTTTGTCTTACATTTGATTAAAGCATACGCGGTGTAATTCTTTTGTTTTCTTTTAAATATTTATTTATTTAAATTGAAGTAATAATTATTTTTTCTGAATATTGGTTTGAAATAATATTTTATTTTTTAAGACATTGAGTATATTAAGCTCACCTTACGTAATAAATTAAAATCAATCAATTCAGAAATTTAAAGGTAAATCGAACTACATAATTTTTTAAAGGAATTTGTGTAGATACGGTTGTCAAACAAAAACATTGTCTCATGTCGGCCACAATTGATGTAGACACAAACTTTTACAACTATTCACCTTTTGAAACGTGTAATTTACCTACTAATGATCAAGTACCTTTAATATTACATCTATTAGTTAGTCCATCAAACGTTAATTTATACAACTAATTTGATTGTAAGGCAGTAATGCTTGAAGAACTAAATATAACTATCTTGTCCTATGAGTATTTAATGTACACAAAATATCTACAGTAGGACTAATAGAAATAAATATGTTTTATTTTTTACGACGTTACAATACATAGTCTATAACCAATTTAAAATTCTCCACCTAGATTAAATATACACACGCGTAAACTGCCTTAACAAAACTAGATACGGGAAAAGTTATAGGACCATTTGTTTTAGATTTTCTGTGATTGGCGGGTCCAGATTTTAAATTTCAGAAAGTTTTAAAGTGGAGGTTTGCTCGCGATTGAATATTACAACTCAGTACAAAACATTAAACATATTCCTAATTTCTAATTTAGTTGTTGAAACCTTTTTAATCTTCAAACTTATTTTAAAGCCGCGCCAATATTGCATTATAAAATATGTTCACCCAAGGACAAACGGGGGATAATTAGAAATTATCAATTTTAATAAAATATATTATTTTTGGTTCTTTTAAATTTAGCTAATTTAGTTTAAATTTTTAGTCTTTCTTAATAGTTTAAAGTTATTGCTTTTACAAATTATTATAATGTTAATGTTAAGGAAATTTTTTTCACAATGGTAAGCAAATTTTTTTTTGTTTTAATAAATATTTATAGTGACTTTGGAAAGATATAAAAAATTAAAATTTTAAATTTTTATAAAACATGTATATTAAAAATTTTTAAATTAGGAACAAATTTTTTGTATAAATCATCGGTATAGATTTTTTCTGTATTTGTTGTGTTCTACATTTACATGTTTTTTGATATTTGGACAAAAAAATTTTAAATTTAAAAATTTGAAAATTTTTATAAAATATTTTAAAAAAAATTAATTTAGAATTCGTTTAATGAATATCGGTATAGATTTTTGTTGATATTTGGGCAAAGTTCTAAATTTGAAAATTAAATAATATTTTATAATCATTTTAGGCAAAATTGTTGTTTTACATTAAAAATTTTTTTTCTGATATTTGGACAAAAAACATCTTTATAATTCTTTTGGGCGAAATTGTAAAATTTTTATATCTAGACAAATTTTTTGTGATTTGATAAAAAAAATTTGTTTCAAATTTTTTAAAAATTTAATAAAATATTTAAAAAAAATTTGAATAAATTTTTATTTGTATAAATCATGGGTATAGATTTTGTCATATTTTGATTTGTGATAGTGATTTTTGAATTTTTTAAATTTTAAAAATATTTTATAATGATTTTAGGCATTACAAAAGAAAAGTAATTATTAAGATTTATTTACGTGTATAAATTTCTATTGATGAGATTGCAAGAGTTCATTCAGACACACATTTCACAATTATATGATATCGATTACATACACATATCTAGATGTTGTAGTTATCAAATTATTTATAAAACATCTAGATAATATGTACTATTTGTATTTAATTGAACCATTTCTATTATTCTAATTATTACTTGAGTTATTTATTTTAAACTTTCAATTTTAAACTGTTTCCTTTTTCTTTCATTGATTCAGTATATATTGTTAATTATTTTTAAGAATAAATGAGATAATTTTAACGTTATCATTTAGATGCTCGCGTCTTATTTGACGTAATTTTAATTTAGATGAGTTACTGCAATATTTCTTCATGGATTGCGCAGTACTCTAAATCAATTAACTTTATTATATTAAATATTTTATATTACTAAAGGAATTATAAGTAAATTAATACCAACCCTATTTAAGTTGGATTCTGATTTAATTATTCAAGTTTAATTCTTCTTTATTATTCAAGTTTCAAATTCTTTTTATTTGTTCTAATATTTTTTCCAAGCTGCCACAATTTCAGTAAAATTTAAATTATTTCTCCCAATCGTTCAGAATATTTATTGGAGTCTGTATCAAATATAAGCAATTGTAGTTATAACTAAATATATGAAGCAAAATTTTTTATCACTTCTTATATACCTCTCAGGTATTAAACTATTTACTACATTTACTGTATAAAATCGATAGGATGACGGCAGCGACTTCAATTCTATTGATATGCACCAACATTACGCGAATTCTCGTTTTGTAGTTACAGAAATAAGGACGCTCCAACGAGTGACAGTCATGAAGACAGATTTAAGTCCTTATGTAGGTTCTAGATATGAACTAAACTATGTTCAAATAGCAGCAATTGCTTATGCATTTTACTTGCAATTTGTTGTTGTTTTATAGTTATTTAAAATTGGTATGCTTTTGCCGAAATGACCTATCACCAACTCTCGCCTCTCAGTTAAACAAGGAAAGGGAAATTTTACCACATTTCATTTTGAGCACTAAATTATAAATCAATCTTCGACTTAACTCGAAAATTTGTTAAACAGTAAAATACTTCTTTCTACTATAAGGTGTATAATGTTGTACTTCGATGTTTATATATAAGGATATTGAATTTATAGTAGTGCGAATCAAGGTTTTATTATACAGGTTATTTATATATGTGTTACATCTTACGACATACTCACGCGATTGTCGACTTTACTGTTGTATGTAAATATCTGCGGGAAAAATGAATCTTGGGCGCCAGGTCAATTTAATGTGAGACCGCACGATGGAACTGTTCTTTGTTCCATGGTCGTCAGTGGACACTCTGAGGGCACAGGTAGTTCTTGTTGACTGCTAGAAAGTGTCTGAATATTTCTTAAATGAAATAACATTTACAGTTTACAGTATAATTATCATAGACAAAACAAATATAACGATAAATATAAATGTTATACTTAAAATTGCATTAATGCAGATTAACAAATAAACGGTAGTAATAATATTATATACAAAGCATAATAAAAGCGGTGCATATAGGAGTGCAATCGTGCGGTGATAATGATAACAATATTAGGAATACACGAAGTATGTTCATGTTATTTATAATGCAACAGAGAAGCGACGGTTTACAAGAGTAAAACAGTACAGACGGTGGAAAGGATAGGAATACTTGGAAGCACTTCAGGCCAATAACACCCGACGTAGGTATTAGTGTTGCTGAGTGACTAAAACTAACCCCGGATGAACATTGGTTAGAAATCTACACTGAAGTAGTATAGGATATAGGTCGGCGGTATGGTAGAAGGAGAAACAAAGTTATTAACACGTTGACGCCGACTTGTACCACCGATAGTACATCTAAGGTTGATCCATTGGACGGCCTGAGCCACCGGTGGATCAGGCTATAACAGCCTATTTACTCGTTGATATGACAACCACTGAAAGCACCACTGATTTTACACGTTTCAGATGAATAATACAAAGATGTGAAAAATGCCACCCGATAAAACATAATACGAAATTACGAGCCGGCGTTAATGTGTGAAATATAATGCGATAAATAATGCATTATACGGTATATCTAATTGCTTATAAAGCGCGTGGATTCTACGGCAAATATTCTGGACTCTACTCTATTGTTCTGGCTCCGTTGCTGCTGTGGCGGAATATTGCTGCTGCCTGCTTTCCTTCTGATCGTTAATCAGGAACTAACTCAATCTAGTAACTAGCGCCGTATAATTCCCACTCCGAGCAGCGGTAAGATTCCCACTCCGATATACGTATTTGCATAGTTATTTATTATACGAATGGGAGACCCAAGTAACTTTTTTACAATGTTGTATCTTGTTCTACATGGTATAAAATGCGATTGCAAGATTTTTGACTTCCAGTATATGAAAGATAAGTTAGCGCTTCGTCGACAGATGTTATCTAGATTTTATTATGGTCATCCCAGTGGCCATCGATGGGCTAATGAGTTACTTTCTGTAAAAAATATTTAATAATATAAAAGTCATAAGTTGCTATAATATACTCAGCAGTAATTTATTCGTTGATTATAAGACCCTGATCAAGATTTTGGACACATTTCGCGAATGTACGATCCGAGTTTTCAGATCTATCAGTCTGCATGGCCGTGTATGTGTTCTGTCTGCCTTTCTGCGTGTTCCTGTCTTTCGTTTTCGTGCCACATGATGGAAAGGAAGATATAAATCCAAAAGGAGTTTCGCATCCTCTTCGTCTGAGGGAATTCTGTCGAGCACGCAAAGGTTACTTGCAATGCAACCAGATAGAAGTTTTAGACAAACACGGATTAGGAGATAAAATGCTTAGTTTATTTAGATCTGGGATAAGTCAATAACTAAATCAAAAATTCGTGAATATGAGCCCCATACTACTTTTCTTACATTAAAATTTAGAATAGAATTTGTAGTAGCAATTTATAAATCATACAAGTTAAAGAAATTTTCTATTGAAAAAAATGCACCATTTTTTGGATTTTGTATGGAAGTACCAATTCAGTTTTGCTATTAAACCCTGACATTTTTCCTTAAAAATTGTCTGCCCCAAACTATTCAGAAAATCATTAAATTTTTCAATCTAGAGAAAGATGTCGCAGGAAATATTTTAGTAGTTTAGCATTATTGTTTATCAGTTATTAATATTCTGGTTATAAATCATATGAAAACTACTTTACTCAAATAGTAGGTATATTATACATTACGAAATGGAATCATTATGTAAACGTGTGTAGCTGTCATAATATTGTGTTCAGCTTTGTATGAATAGAATCATTATGTAAACATGTGTAGCTGTTATAGCTGCCATCGGATATTGATGTCGCCGCTAATTATTGGGGCTACAAATTACTAGATCCACTGAGCTTTGTAGACAGCGAGTTGGAAATAAAAATGGGTACGCAGTTGCGTAAGATGGTAGGAAGCCAGTCTATTGGAGGTACGATTGAGGCGCGAGTTAGCGCGTGGCAAATACGGTTAAGCGAGGCAAACTCCAGCTATGAGCTGCTTTTCGACGGCAAAAGTTAGAGTAGAATATTGTGTATAGCTTATAATATTTTATTGGTTAATGACTTAGGCGATAGTTTAAGGGAAAGAATTTCAAGAGGAACTCTTAGCAAGTATCCGACAACTATTGGGCGCTAGATTTTAGATGGCTTATGAAAAGTAGGGAAAGTCCTTAATAATAACAGTTTTTTTCATTGCGGAACGTTGAATTTTAAATTTCTTAAAAAAATAAAAACAGTAAGTATATGTTCACTATAAAAAGTACAGTGCCGAAGTGTCTGTAGCTCAAATGTAAGTTATTACATAATATATTTATTGACTAGTTTGAAAATCTCAAACACATTAATTTCTTTCTGAATTTAATCTTGTTACTAATTTATTTCGAGAACTAAACTTATAAACCTCTTAATTTGAATTGGTAATTATATTATTTATTTAAGAATTGGTGTTACGCTTTATTGAATGCGAAATATTCCTTTTATGAATATATTGAACAATATAAATATTGAATTCCATTATTGTATACGTTGAGTTGATCTGATTTACGTTAGTGTTATAAAAGTAATTTATGTTTCCGAAATAAATTATTCACTGATATATTTTCGATCCCAATTACATATAGTCGAGTGGGTTAAATTACTACAAGTGGTATTTATTTATCGAGTAAAAACGTACCACACTAGAGTCACAAAATAAAAGCGTGACAGATAAGGTGGGGGCACCAGGTAGTAGCTGTAAGGTAGCTGTAAATTGTTTATAAAATATCAGAATGTAAAGCGTCTAAGTGAATTCCAAATGACGAATACCCAGAAGATAATTAAAAAGAGATTGTTTCTCTCGCTGACGCTAATGAAAAGATTAGAGAGTAGTTGAAAGTGGATAATTCAAACAGGCATTGGTGAATATGAAGAAAGATTAGTGAAAGAAGAGGTGCAAAAGTGGAAGAATGACGCCATGTGAAGCAAAGATGTACAACGAATGTTATGTAAGAAACCCAGAAATATGTTGATGAGACAGTTTAATATCTAAATTAAATAGAGGAAACTCTCCAGAATATGAAATACAGCAGCAAGAAATTAAAAATATAATTTGAAGAACTTTATAAGGAATCAGAGTATGTAAAGGAAACCATGAAGGATATCATCGGGACGCCGTAAACCATTCCTAAATTTTTAGGTCCTTTCTCAATGAATAATTTTGTTTTCTGGGTTATATTCTTATTTGTTCTAGTACTATTTGTCCATGTACTTAAAGCATGATGATGAAAATTGGCGAAAATATATCAAAGGTTGATGTGTTATCTTTGGCGTTTATATAATATATTCGAAAAGATTTAATATGTACACTTGAAGAATATAATAATCCCAAATATCAAAATTATCTTTGTGAGCAGTGTAAAACTTTCGATTGCATTTGCTTAGATTGACCCTCTCAATCACATTTATTAGCTTTTCGTAAAATTTCAAAATAGCGGCTCAGTGTACAATCAGCAAATAAACAGATTGAGAATTTTACCTATTTGTACAAAAAAAAGTGCAAACCCCCTCTTTTTGCAACTAATTCAAATCTGGACGGCAACCCCCTCAAGAAAAGGAGATAGGGGCTTTCAAAGTCTTATATACACTCTTATTTAGTTTACTCATCAATGTAATATGCGAAAACAAATTATACTATTTAATGTGTGTTGTTCCTCATAAATCAAACACTTTTGCATTTATGTTAATATGTTAGTTTAAACTGTCAGAAGCCTCCAACCAACGCACTTATACATTATTGACAGTCTCCTTCGAAAGCAAGAGCTACGGGCTTTCAAAGTCTTGTGTAATTTATTCATTTGTATAACATATGTGCAGAATTTTAGGTTTCCGTATTTGTTCCACCTATATTGCAAAATTTTGCATCCGAGTTATTAGAGCAATGTCAAGAAGCTCTAATAAAAACAAATCTAGGTGCAAACCGTTTCAAAGAATGCCCTCATCTATTTAGCATATATAAACAAATTTTATAGTTTTGATGAATTTATCCCACAACAATCACATTTGTACAACTCTATTGCTAGAGATACAGCTGAAAGCTCTAATAAACTTAAATCTAGATGGCATCCCTCTCCTGCATTCTTAAATTAAGAGCTAAAGGCTTCCAAAGTCTTAGATTTACTGAAATTGTTGTTTACATGTTTTACATAGATGAGTAATTTAAGAAGCCCATAACGAGTTTTGATTGGGGTTGCCACCTAGATATGTTTTTTTGGACCTCTTGATATTATCACATCCCATTTTGTAAAGGGATTGCGACGTGGGGGTTATTACTCAGATGATATAGTAGATCCTACTGAAATTAAGATGACTTAACAGGGCTGAATTAAAGAAAGCATTTTAGTTTAATAACATGTAGTTAATAACATAATTTAATGATGATACATGGTTTGCTAAATTACCGTGATTACCAATAATTGTAAATAGTTTAATTAAATTAAAGTTACTTAAAACAATTTAATTCCTTTGATTATTTTTGCATTTTAACAGTTAAACGAATAATTGGAAAGATCTGGCGTGCGTGTACCAGGCTGTGTTGCACTGATTCTATACACATATTTAATTTGAACTTTATAAATTGCGGTCTGCTTAGATTATTACTATCTATCAGTTGAATATCCATCTTAAATATTTTCTTTAGAATAATGCAATAGGCTCCCAATATGACTTTTTATAAACTCGCCAAGAACCTTAGTACTATACCTTCAATGCACAAATAATGACCCTGACCTCGCTTAGGTTAGTTTGGAATGCGTCTATATCCGGTTAAAACAATTTAATTATGCACTGGGGTAGCTTGCTTACAACAGATAGGATTTAATTCAACCCTCTATTTTTCTGTATGTGGCAATATTGCTCTAACATTTCCTTGATAAATTTCTAACATTCTAAGTGTAAAAAAGTGCGATTGATGTGAAGAAATACATCAAAACTACAAAATTTGTTTACATATGCTACATAGCTGAGTGCAGTATAGTAAATTTTGGAAGCTTCTAACTGTTTTCTTTGAAAGAGTTTGCCATCTAGATTTGTATTTATTGGAGCCTCTTGACATTGCAGCTGAATGCGGGAAAGAGTAAAATGTTTTCACATTTTATTTAAATGAGTACATCATGCAGGACTCTGGAAGCTCTTAACTCCGCCGTTAGCTCCTTAACTCTGAAGGAAATTGCAATCTGGATTGGAATTTGTTAGGAATTCCTAGTAAAATTCTCACATCTCAAATGCAAAAAAGTGAGACTAATATGATACAACTACATCAAACCTATAAAATTTGGTCATTTGTGCTACATAGATGAGTATATTACACACAACTTGTGTAACTCATAAGCCATTTGTTTTTGTTGCAGCTTTTTCACGTTACTCTAATATTTTGATTGCATAATTGTATGATTTATATGAAATAAAATCGGAATAGTGCGAAAACTTTTCACATATTTTATACAGATGAGTAAATCATTCAATACTTTTGAAGCCCATAGCTCTGTATTTGAGGGGTGTTGGCACCTAGATTTAATTATAGAACTTTCTGATATTGCAAAGTTTTGTTCACATATGAGACATAAATGAGTGTGTTATACACAACTTTGGAAGGCCCATAAGTCTTTTCTTTGTACAGGGTTGCCGCCTTGATTTGTCTTTATTGAAAGCTTTTCATATTGCTCTAATATCTCAAATGCAAAATTTTGCGATTAAGTGGAACAAATACTTAAAAGTGTAAAATTTGTGCACATAGCTTATATAGATGAGTAAGACTTTAGAAGTCCCTAGTTATTGCTTTTGAAGGAAGTTCTTGTTTACTTGCCTACTTTAACATGTTTAAAGCAAAAGTCTACAATTTCTAGGAAACAAATACATAAAACTGTCAGTAACCTATATAAGTCTTGGCAAGTCCCTAACCCTTTTTTTTTTGAGTGGGTTGCCACTAAAATTTTTATTTGCTTCAACCTCTTGGCTCTCCTTTAGTATTTGAGATTCAAACATCTGCAATTTTATTTGAACAAATAGGTAAATGTCTCAATCAGTTTATAAGCTGGTTGTATACTTAGTCGCCATCTTGAATGTATAGAGTATTAGAATAATTAATAATATAACACGGGGAACAAAATGATTCTTTAAGAAAGGAGTTAAAAATTTAGGACTGGATTTAAGTATGACTTCTAATACCTGAAATACAATTAGCGATACCAATTAGCTCACCAGCTGCAGTGATGATATTTTTAAGTGTTTTTATTTATAGTTGTTTGGTCATTTTGATTTCAAAATGTTGAAACCTACCAGTTGTTTTACATCCTCCTTCTCCGGATGCAATTTATATTTTAATTCCGTATGTGGGCCAAGACCCCTCAAATTCTCTAATTATGTCGTCTTCTATTTGGTCATACATCTGATCCTTATTTGTGTTTTCCGCGGAATGGCTTTTAAACTAGGTATGTCATTTTAAAAACACAGCCCCAAGAATTATGTCGTGCGCTATCTTCGAAATTTCTAAACAACTCAATAATATTACTACTAGCCGGTGCCACAAGATTTGACTTTGATGGTGCTTGTTACTAGCTTTTGCTTGAGACAGCGTCATATTTGCTTGATTCATTTAAAGTAATTTAAATTTATGTACTGGATACAAATAGATTGGGTTGATTTATATTGTATTCAATCTCGTATATTGGTGTAAAAGAATTTTAAATATTTTTATGCACTAGTGCAAACGAAATTTTCTAATTATACGAATGAACCAAAATAATTATTCATATATGAAATCGCTCTAAATATTTAAAAAAATGGAATTTTGCTTACTATATTGTAATGGCTACTACCTCTAACTGAGTATACATATATGTACGTTTATGTGCATGACATTAATAAATTATTCCGCGTGTAGAATAATTCAAATACATGATGAACGCGTTTTGAAATAGACCATACAATATATCAACATTATATATATATATATATATATATATATATATATGTCTATATAGAATATCAGAACTTCAACTTTAATAGCTAATGAAGACATCTAATGTCTCTCTAATATCTTTAATTCATGAGTATAATTCAAATTCATGAATATTTGTGAAGTTTGGAAGCGAAAATTGGAACTTATTTCACATTTCAGTTCGATCATAATGCTTTATACAACCAACTATGGCTTTTAATTATTTGGGAGAACAAATTTGTTATAACACACAGTGACTCCTAAAAGTTGCATAAGCTTTGTGTTATTAAATTTTAAGGTATGTACTCTGAAGAGGTTTTTTATTTTAAGAGATTTGTATAATTGCTGTCCATGCAAATTAGAAACGAAGTACTTATTTTAGATTTAGCATAAGTATAATAGATAGATAAATAGATAGATAGATAGATAGATAGATAGATAGATAGATAGATAGATAGATAGATAGATAAAACCTTTATTAGCATAC